>VXAD01008062.1:0-79416 GCA_013399195.1 Dicrurus megarhynchus
GAGGTGACCTTACCACTCTCTACCACTCTCTGAAATGTGGTTCGTTTTCCAGGGAACAACTGACAGAACAAGAGGATACAGTCTTAAGCTGTGCCAAGGGAAATTTAGATTGGATGTTAGGAAAAAGTTTTTTACTGAATGAGTGATAAAGTACTGGAATCGCCTGCCCAGGAAGGTGGTGGAGTTACCATCCCTGGACGTGTTTTAAAATAGATTGGATGCGGCACTCAGTGCCATGCTTCAGTTGAGGTGGTGTTAGGGCATGTGTTGGACTCGGTGATCTTGGAGGTCTCTTCCAACCTGGTGATTCTGTGTCTATGTGATTCTGTGACTGCAAAAATGTTGCTAAATGTTTAGAGGTATAAAGCATTTCAACTTTATACCTCTAAACATGAAGTTTTGTGCTCGTATTGTATAGTCTCAGCCCCACTTTTGAACTAGTGGCTTTATATCACTTAGTTATTACTACAAGATGAGGACTTCACTGTATTTCACTTGGAGCAAACAAACAAGCTTAGTGTTAAACAGGGTACATTTATCCCCTCTGTGGACCCAGGTAGATTACTGGCTATAATCTAATCAGCAGAGAAGCAAACAAGAAGATAAGTGAGAAACAAATGGCTATTTCCCTGAAACTCTGGGCAATACTGTTTAAACATCCATTTTTTTTGGGTTATAAAGGTGGTCAAATGCAGGAAAATTATTAGGAAAGCATGGCTGAAAGAAAGTTCCTGGGATATTGAACTTGACCACCTACTGACCTTCTCCTGCTATGGATCCTCTCTCATCCTCAAGCTATACATGTTCCTCTTGTATCACCATAGGCATTGGAGCAGGTTTTTATGTCTTTGCCTTGGAGACTTTGCCAGGACTTCCTCTCTCTGTAGTCCTGGCAGATTTCTAGATGTGCAGCAGAGGCAACTGACTTTTACACACCTTTTCTGACTGTTGATGCTCTAAGTTATGATGGCTTTCAGAGTCACAGTGAAGTTGAAACCAAACACATCAGTGCCCAGATGCACAAAGATGTTCAAAATGAGTGAGTCGGAAGCAGTTGTAAGCTGCCATCACCTATGGCTGTTGCTTGTTTCAAGTAGACTCTGCAGCATCACTATGAGTCTTAGCATAATGTTGTTGTATCAGAAATTGTTTGGCAGCTCTACTGTAAAGGAGAGCTGAACTGGTGCAATTATGCTTTCTGATTTAGCGGATGTTCTGGGAAATCAGAGTTGAGCAAGTTTTGACAAACAGCTATGTTCAAGCTCCTTTTACAGTTACCTAGCATATCTTCTATCTCTTCTACAGATGAAAAATCTACATGTGACATCAGCAATGCACAAAAACACATTTTTCCTTAATCAGAGGAGTTGTGCCAGTAGTATTTAAGAGCTTCTTTCCCGTCACAGTCTGTTGTGTTCCTAAAACTCTGCTACAATCTCTACATTTTTTGATAAAAGGAACATCTGAAAAAAAAACCAAGAGTTTTTCTTATCTGTGAATGCCTTAAGTTGTCCCTTTGCTATTTCCTAAGCAAAAAGACACATGTGGAGCCAATCCAAGTATTTAAGAAAACAATATGCAGTTCATTCACATGTACGTACACAATAGCAATCTGCTTGTGCTGTTGTGCAGATTAAAAGGACAAGATAATTACATCCTGTCTAGCATGCTGATAAAAATACACTAGTCAAGGAAAAAAAGAAACGGTAACATGTGTGATAAAATCAGAAGGGTCCCGGAACAAGCCATCAGAGACCTGAACTGAGGACACTTGATACAACTGAGTCAATACTCTCTTTGTTGCTTTTAACTTTCATTTTGCTATCCATATGAATAGAAGCCTTTTCTATAGAGGAGTAGCAATAGCAGTAATAGTTGAATTCTCTGAGATCTCTTTCTTTGTATTTAATAAAGGAATTCCTTTATAATTTTCACTTTTGAGGACAGGGCAGAAGTTGTATAACTGGAATTTCTCAGTGAATATCAAGCCTCTCCTTAAAGATGAGAGTAATTATGCTCCCCTTTTTCACAGGCAATCAGGTATTACAATAATAGGGCCCATATTAATTACCTGTCTAAAATATTAGACAAAAAGTTACAGAGTGCACATATAAAGCAGGAGAAAAAAATAAGCAAGATTTAAAGCAAAATTCCCTTCTCTTTCCATGCATAAGGAGCTGGGACTGTGAAATTTCACAACTTATCCCAAAGCTCAGTTTTAGTAAATGTCTTCATGAACTTTTATCAAGGAGGGAGAAATTTCTCAGACAGGAGAACTCTAGACAAATAAGGGTAATACAAATGAAATGCAGAGGTACTCTGACAGCAAATGTGACCAGTCCTGCTGCTAAACTGCCCAGTCCTGCTGCTAAACTGCCAGAGTACATCTGGTGCTGGGCAGCATACACTAAGCAGCTGGTACCACAGCCCAGCCTGATTTTGGTGCCAGCCTCAGGGCAGTGATCCGAAATAGCAACTCGCATACACCTCTTGTGGTACTAAGACTAGAATATCTTGCCTGTATCAAACTTTGCTGGGAAGAAACAGCTTTCATTCCATCTGAAGTCCCACAGGCTACACAGAGCAAAGAAACAGAGTCCAAGCCTCTGCTCTTCATGAAATGAGAAGAAACAAACTGTATGGTGTTTCACTAACAGAGTGCCTGGCCTGCTCTTCTCTCCTTGCCAAAGGAATGGTGTCATCAGCATGTTTTGAGAATGGCAGCAAGGTCTAGAAGTAACTTCATTTATATACATTGTACTAGGCTTGCAGATAAAAGGATACATTAGAGACTGTGAGTTTGTTCACGTCAGATTAATACAGCATAGTGAGGACCGTGTTTTTCATAGTTTCAGTGGTTTACTTCTTCAGCTCTTCAAGCCTCTGCTCTGCCCAGCCATGCCATCCATCTGTCCCTCCATAAAAACCAAATTTCACACTTGTAGAAAACAAGACACGTACAACCTAAAATGTCGTTGTTGCAGAGAGGGTTTGCAGCAAAAAAGAACTTGACACTCTGGGCTTCTGAGTTCCATTCTGCTTCCTCAGAGTTACAGGACCATTTATCTTGAGGACACAGCATCTGGAAACTCTGCATCTTTGATGAACAAATTGGTGCAGAGTGTTTCATATCATAGTAGGCAGAAGGCTTCATTGTCTTTAAGACATTGGCACCAATATAACTGTTCCAGTTTAATCAGAACTTACTTCTAAATTATGTCACTAAAACATCAGCATGTCACCAGCTTTGACTTCAGATGTAGTTTAGATTTGATTAGCCACCATCTAAAAAGCCTCAAGTTTTTATTGCCTTTAATGTAAGACCTTAAAGATTATTCTACTTTTCAAATTTTTAATTATTTTTGTTTGCTTTTTTCTTTATGCATTTAGGCTTCAGAGAAAGGTTTCTTTCATTAATTGCTTGGAAGATGAAAAAACTGTTAGTATAAATCTAGCTAACATTAGAGGCAGTAAAAAAAGTGGGACATGGTCACTTGTTAACTACAAAGCAAAATTTAGAAAATAATTGTAGGAGCAGATCAGACAAATAGAAGTATAAACATCCATTTGCAAGGTGAACCTCTGCTTATAAACATGGTTTCACGGCATTATTATGTAACTAAACATATAATAAATGTGTGATAATAAAATAAAAAACTTCTCTGAACTGAAGACTGTCTGCTCATTCTTGATCCTACTGCTAATTTCTCTACTAAGCCCAGCAAGTTCAGTAAGCAGTGAATATTTGTCAAATAATATCCTTTAACAATGAGTTCTATTAGTTAATCCCATGGCACATTATTTGTGTGTATCTCTGATGACTGTATCCCATCTCACTGAGTGCCACTTTAGTTATGTATAATATAGTAATGTTTCAGCTGGAAGGGACCTAACACCTGATCATCTAATCCATCTGCCAGGGGCATAAGTCAGTCGCCTTCCTTACAAGTTGGAGCATTTATATTTCTGTTACATATCCTCTCACTCACCTGCCTGCCAGCCTAAGTAATCCTACTCCTTTTAATCTCTTCTCTAAACAGACATAGTCTCCTGTGGCTGTGTAATTTGTGCCATGGGATCAGAGGGATAGGAGCAGCCAGTGCTTTTCTGACCAGGGCAGCTCTTGATTTTCTCCCAACAGACTTAGAGGGCTAGGAGAAAAAAAAATAAAAAGAGGGGGTGGGGGGAGCATCCTTCTTAGTGCCAGTCATGAGGTGATTATGAGCAGTTCTGGCTGTGAGTGCGTGCTAAAAATAACAACAGATAATACAACAGGACTGATAGGGACTCTGGGTGCACAGAACACCAGAGCACCAGTTTTCACTCAAAAACAAATTAAGAGGACACACAAAAAGTTGCCAACTTGGAACACAACAGTATCTTTCAGAAAACGATTACTTCTCTGGATCAGTGCATGTGATTGCATGTGTTCAACTGCCCATCCTCACTCGTAAGTAGTTGAAAGGAGAGCTTCTAATCTTTTTCTAAGCACAGATTAGTACATAGTCTTCATTACTAAGTTTTTAAAGCAGGGATAAACTTGGCCATTATGGTTAGTAACTTGGTGGAAATGGAGAGCAAACTGACTATGCCTTTGAAACATGCTGCTACTCACCTGGTTGTTAGTTCAAGTATCAGATTAATTAGAGAAGTAAGTTCCAGAAGTGTTCCTGAAAAACAGTCTTCCCTACAGGATTTCTTTCAGTCCCTTCTTGGTGAGGGTGAACAGGCTTGTAGGCAGTTCAAAGTCTTGTATTACATTCAGGTCTCAAGTTTCTTGCAAAACTGAATTCCTGAAGTCTGTTGTGTCATGCACTACGGTTTCAAAGTACTCTTTCTCACATATACCTCAACTTTACATGGGACCATGTACAGCGCAGCCAGGCAGTGAAACAGCTGCAGTCAAACACAGGAAGTAACTGAAGAGCATCATTCAGAGGTAAAGATATGTAGAAAGATGTGTAGATATATAGAAATATGCGGAATATTCTTTAATAAAAGAAATGCAGACAAAACCTCCCTTGTTCCCTTACCAAAACATTCCTGAAGTCAAAATCATTTAGTTCATATAGAAATGTTCCTCAGTGCAGTGCCCATATAAATTACAGCAGAGAGATCAGTAAGTCAGTTTCTCAAGAATATATTAATAATCAGAGGAAAGTGACATTAATCTAAAGAGACTCAGAGATTTCTGAGGTAATTTCACTGAAGTTACCATGCAATTTCTTTATAAATAGCAATAAAAATTATATTAATTAACACCTAAAATGATGGTAACTCAACAGAACAAGAGAACAACCCTTTAACCAGTTAACCTGCATATGAGACAAGGTGCCTATTTAGATATTCTGCTTCAGATGTCTGCTGAAGACAGAAGTCCCTCCCTAAACTCCACTGTTTGAGTAGCTTTTAACTGTACAGGGAGGCTATGGCCACTTGTTCAGATGTAGATGTCTACACCATAGCAAACTGTCTCCACCAGATAAATCCCTCCCTGTGCACTTCCGTGAATGAGCCAGAGGAATGTTTTGGTGCAACTTTGCGTCTGGTCTGTCTCCAAGAAAAATCACCAGGTGAAGTTGTAGGAGCTGTGGTGATTGCTATTATTAGGCTATCACCACGGGATTCACCATGGCATGTTGATTTATGGACATGGGTTATTCTCAGTTCTATCTCAAGAATAAAATGAGCAAACCTGAGAGCTCCTGGAAAGTAGTCATAAATACTATCCCTTTGTCAAAACATTCCTTCACCTCAGTTGTTTCAAGCAAGATTTCAAGCAGTGGTAGTATTAAACTTACACTTTGAGACAGCCAAGCCCATTACCATTCCAAAGAGGACTGAATATACCAGTGTGTTAAGTGCAGTGAACTAAGTCCTAGTTCAAAGTGTTATGTATTATTGTTTAATTCCAACAGTAGCTTGGAGCAAAGCAACAAAATGTACTGTACTGCTAAAAAGCACATATATCAAAACCAATACTGCCCCAAAAGTGAGGATTCAGCTTCCAGGTGAGGAGCTCTAATTTCCTGAAATGCTTTTAAAAAGTTGCTTGTGGTCTTCTGACCACATCTCCTACTGCTGTGTACCCATTTTTCTTAGACACTAGGATGGGAAGAATTCAACTTCTTAAAAGATGTTCTATGCCTTCAAATAAGTTATTAGATCTGACTATGACCTGCTGAGACACTTTTAAAGGTAAAAATGCTGTGCAACCTAATACCGTAAATACTTTTCTTTTAAACATTAAATCACTGATGAAAGACTTCACACACTTTTCATCCAAGCATGGATTTGAGCTGTCTGGGAATTCTTGTTGAAACAGCATTTTTCTCAAAAAGGCCAAATAATCCCAATCAAAACTTTCAATAGAAAATTAAAGGTTTAAATAAAACCTTTACCAGAAGGAGAGGCCAAATATATTTTTTTGTTAAATAAGAAAAAAGGGGAAAGAGTGAGCAAGAAAAGCAGCAGCTCAGTCCAGGGTAAATCATCAGTGTGGGAAATTCAACTTACCACCTTTACTCTCCTTCAGATGAAAGGTATATCCCCTAAATTTCACTTTTTGTTCCAGTTGTTAAATATCTTGGAATGAGTCTCTGATTCCACCTTGTATGTTTGCAGTAAAATAATAATACTGCATTCACTGACTATGTTTATTTCAGGTATGGCAGAGCAGGGAATTTAATCCTGTCTTATATTTTCCTGGATGTGAGCGAAACATGCTGCTACATAACATGAGTTACTGTCTGCCCATCTGTGAGCCATCTTCTCTGTCTCTCTGCCTCCCACCTTCCCACTGCCCACCTTTTCAGTCCTAAGGAGTAAATAAACAAAAACAGAAACATTTTTCACTGATCTGAAGTAGAAAGCACTTGAAGCTTGGGAAATTTCGAGAGGAAAATCAAATGTGTAAAAATAATTGCAAAATCTACATAATACTACTTTGTATAAAGTAAGTATTTCATAATTTTTAGCCACTGTATTTTCCTGTGTCTCCTACCTACTCAGCTCAGATAAACCCAAAGATAGGGTTATAGATATGATAAAATCACCATCTTGGAAGGTTTTTGGAGCTTTCCCTTTTTCAGAAAAAATGACCTTTCTATTCAGTGTAAGGCTTGGCATAAGGGATCTGGCACTTCTTACTTGAAGATTCATCCACAGAACATTGATGTTAAATTTTACTTAAATCAAAATTCCTATCTTATACTTTTTGGGATACTTCAGGAACTTGGAGTTCCTATGCCTCATCACACTGATGCCTTCAAAACTAGAAACAAAACAACAAGACAATATTAATACAGGAAGTAATATAAAGTCAGGTCTTTAATTGGAGGCCTCCAGGTGCAAATATGGCAAAATGCACATGCGATAAAGTACTTCTACAATTTTATAAGTTTTTAAAAATTAACATATTAACAATAGTGTCCAATTAGAAGAGCACTTAGTTAAGTAATTCCCCCTTTTGGTTCTTTCCCATTTGGAGTCCCCCCCCACCCCGAGTTTGTAGCCCCATATTTATTATTTCTAGGATGTATGGTAAAAGAAAATAAGATGTCCTTGGCTAAAGAGGTAAGACTAAATAATATTCCAAAAAAGTAGCATAATATGTGTTAGAAGGTTATCTTGTTGTTCTAAAATGTAGGGGGGAAAGGGTAGGAAAAGTACTGCGAGCTACAGCTGTGTATTAGAAATCTACAAAGCTACAAATATATGAAAAATATATAAAAAAGCTTAGTCATCAACACAATAAATTAACCTCCTTCTTTTTCAGAGAAAGTTTGATTATGTTTAAAGCCTTTTACATTATGTTGCCATACATATTGTGGGTATTCCTATAATGACTATTTAGGCCAATATTCTGAAGGTGTACTTAAAACTGTTCTGCTTGCTGTGATGACAGAATTATACTTTCTCTTTTTAGTCAGAGACCTAAAGAGATGCACTCAGTAATGTCTTCCCTTAAATGACAGTCTCTTACCCTTCTTTCTGTTGAAAAGGGTCTTTCCTTGAACATTTGTCCTCATCACTACAGTATTTTGAAAACCAGTTTGGGCTGTCTGCAGAAACAAGGAGATTGTCAAATACAATCCCTACTGCTATATGACCTTATTAAACATAACTTTCCTTTCTTTGCTCAGTTATGCTTTTGGGAAATATTTATGCATTGAATTTTAGCAGACACCACCCGATTTCTCCAGTTTGGTGGATCATCATGCAGAAGAAGATTAATTTAAAGTTAAATGCTAGCACTATCAAGATAGGCTTTGTGTGAAAACAAAATGAAAATGTATCCAGCTACTAATTGTCTGAGCACTCTGCAGTGTTCGTAAACACATCTACAAATGATTAAGTAGGCTGGTGTGTCATTGAACTTCTCACAAGGCATTGCTTGGAAGGCAAAATCAACCTACAGCAGCGCGTGCTATTTAAGCTTGAGAAGCAGTAGCCTTGACAAAATGAGAATGTTTTCAGAATGTAGCCTGAACAGGTTTCATGTTGCTGAGAAAGGGTTCAGGCTACATTCTGAAAAAATTTTTAGAAGTCTGCCAGACTGATTTAAAGGCAAGACTGATTTAAATTTTGGATTAGGTCTCCAAACAAATAGATGTCATAACTATAGGTCCTGTAAGAACAGGCAACATATGTGAGGTATACACAAAACACTGCCCCATTGTGTAATAACCCTGCACTCTTCCAAATTAGATCTGCTACTATACACTGTAATATCTATTGTGCTTTAATTTTGGTGACTAAATAGGCATTACTTTGAAATTGCACTGTCTAACCAAGAACTCTTTGGTGCTACTGAAGAAATTGTATACCATAGCTATACTACAGTACTGTATTGCAGCAAAAAATAGTAATAATAATCAGCATACAGGCAATTCTTGAAAAAGATTCTAGGCAAAGGTATACCAAGTAATAGTTTTCCTAATCTTGTATTTAAAATAGCCATAAAATCTGCTCTCAAAACTTTGAGTGACCACCCTGATGCAGAGAAGAGAAGTGTTGCGTATCTAGATCATAGCCTTAAAATAGAAAGCATCTTAGAGTACATTTTTAACATAGTCTAAAGCATAGACATTGAACCATTTTTCTTTTCAAAGAAAGCACTTGTATAACCTAGGCATACTTTAACTATTAAGAAAACAGCTATACCAAATGCTAAAACACTGAGGGTCAATTTCATTTTAACTTACAGCATATGCCTTCAAATATTTTTTCTCCTACCTAAGCAGTTTGTGTTTGTTAGCAATATTATGGATGTAAGCATACACCATCTAGTTCTCTTTTAACTTGAAATAAGCCTAATTTAAAAAAAATCCTTGAAGTATCTCTACTATGTAGTGTATTAGTCACCCTATCTTTTACAGATTAAGGTCTTTGGCATTATAGGAGAAATCATCTGCTGCATACTGGCATCAAGCAAAAGCAGATTCATAAACTCTGCCCTTAATCTCTCTTTCAGTTTTCTTCTAATTAGAAACAATCTTTTGCTGATACTCTAATTAATACTTGCACATTAAAATATTAGGCATTATAGCAGAAATCATCTGTTATATTCTTGCATAAAGCAAAACTAGGTTTGTAAGCCCTTGCCCCTAATCTTTCTTTCAATTTTCTTCCATTTAAAAAAATCTTTCCCCAATACTCTAATTAATGCAAATGATATTCATGATTAGTTAGTATTATGCTAATCTGAGCCCCAAATTTCCCTAAATCTACATGGTGTTGTCTGAGTACCAGATTGCTTTGGGTTCCTAAGTAAAATTACATTAGCCTGCCAGCTGTACAAAACACCATGATAGAGTAGAAATCCAAGCAAATCATCAAGATTACATTAGTTTTGTTTCTTAATGAACAACTGTTTGCATTAGGGATTACAGACAAATTATGATTTTCCTCTCTGTACCCAGGCAGCCAGGCATCTGTTGAGAAGTTCCATTTTTTTTCCTGACTAAATAGATTGAGGAGAGCTAAGACAGAGAGACGAGTCTAATATTTCACATAATTGAATTTTTTCCATTACAAAGCAATCAGCACTCTGGGGCTCAGTGCTAACCTTGAATTCTCTCTTCCACTCCAGCCTGGAATGCAGGAGAAACCTGAGCAGCTTTTCTTTTTTTTTTAGAAAGCCATCAGTCACCCAGCTTCTCCTCTCTTCCTACAGAAGCAGATTATGTACTTTATAGTCATACCTGCTTGCTGTTACACTTAAAGCCGGTTTCCCAAACCGTGCTGCTGCAATTCCTGCTGCTCTGATATATAAACAATGTGCCACCAAAAAGCATCACGCGTGGAAAACAGAGCATTGGGCTCATGCCTCAGTCTGAGCTAACTGCACACAGGGAAACTAAGCCAGGAAGGTTGGGTGGTAATGAACATGGTACACCAAGACTGCTAATCTTTAAAGCATAACAACGAAGCCCAGATCTGTGTACATACACAATTTAGCAGCCTGTTCAAGTTTGTCCCTGCTCCGTGTCAAACTCCTGTAACATGCTTGTTGTTATGCTCCACTTGATTCAATTACGCTCCTAGTGTACAGGTTTACTCATTCTTCCATGCACTAATCCAGTCTCCAGAACTCACACTGTGACAGCTCATTATTGTTGGCAAAAATGTAGGACACTGATAGGAAAAGAAAGGCTCTGGTACATTCATCATTGTGTATCAAGACCACCTGATTACAAGATACAAGTAACAAGTTAATGGTGGATCAATCTGTAGAATGCAGAGCAGTAAAGGGTGGGTAAATCACCATCCACATCCTGGATGGCACAAAGTGGCAGCAAAATGATTCTGCACAATTTATTTCCTCGTGTCAAAACCTATTTTAATATTACAGCTCACTCTTGGCCTATACAGAGCATCAGATGCATAAAAATGTGTACCGAAGGGCACAGCCACTGTTGTGGAATTTACTAAGAAACCTCACCTGAATATCCTCCAGAACACGAACTTCTTTTCAATTCTTTCAAATGGTCACTTTAGGCAGTTTTAATTAAGTTTAGCAACAACATGTGAAGTAAAAAAGTAAATTAAACTGACAATTATCTTTTCTATTTATAGTCAAAAATGCACATTTCAGATTTTATTCTGTACTTTTTCAAGTTTTTTATTGCAAACTACTGCAGAAAAATACCACTCTAAATCTGGTGTTATATGTTGTCAAAAGGAAAAAAATCTAAAAATATCTGCATATAAACTCTACAAAAAATGTTATTAAGACTATAGTGTTATAAAACTCGTTTAAGAACTTACAGAAAAATCTAAGCAACTTCCAAAATGCTTTGGAAAAATTATTTTTTAGGATACCTAGTCTGAAACAGCTGAGCTGCAATTCTGTCTTCACTGGGTCTTATTAGATGCAGCAGTTCAAACTGGAGCAAGATGAAATCAGGCCTTTCACTTGAAAAATTGCCTAAGAGGCAATTCAAGTGTTTTCCCCTCCATTCTTGTTACATATTGTACTACTGTATGGATATTATTTTGCTGTTGACAATGAGTACATAAAATTAAAATTTTCACTAAAATTAGTCAAGGAGGAGACAACCTTCACACCAGATACCAGCAAACTTCTAATTCCACATCAGTGTCATTTGGGAGGTAGAGACTGACAAACACTCTATCAAAAATACCAGGGAATATAGCATGTAAAAAAAATCATTCACTCCAAGAACTAAAAACATCTTTCAGAGTTAAAGGCCTCTACAGTTTCTGCTGTGGTAAAAGGCATTGATAAGGCAATTAGATGGACTGAACACCTGAATAATTAATATGGTATTCAGTGTAGACATTCTGTCAGCTGATGATGCATTGGTTTGCTTATTGATTTGTGAAAGAACACTAACAATTAGTTATATTCTCCCCTATCACTTTTCAGTGAGATAACTTGAGATAATTCTAGTAGCACTATGGAAAAACACATCTGGATGAAGTGGTCTGAAGATCACTGTACTATATTAACTGTGGGTAAGACTTTTTAGTTATTCAGAACTTATCGGTCGTTGCTATTAACACATTCACATTGCACTAAAGTCAGATTTTACACCAATTATTTGGGCAGTAACATTAACATTACATAGTGTAATTTTACCTGAGAAAGGAAAAAAGAGCTTCTCCCTTCTCTCACTGACAAATACTCCTCATCTAAGGTAGTCTCAGGCTTAAAAGAAACTCATAATGTTTTCCCCTCCGGAATAATTTCCAGGTTCGTAACTAATTTCAATGAAAGGAATAGATTTTTATGACAAGTCACAGCATGAAGTTGGAGCAAGACACATCATTAATAGGATTAAATTGAAAAGCATGTTGGTAGGAATGAACTGAAATCACTACCGAAGACTTCAATAATAATTCAAATTAAGAAAATGGCTAACTGAGTTCAGATTCTGCCCCAAGAGTCCTAACCTGTCTCTCCAACTTGCTAATTATCAGCACCGAGGATAGGAAACTCTTGGGCTTTATGGCTGTGTTATACCCTTGTAGAACTGAGATTCAAGCCCAGGTGTAAAGTGAAAGCCAGTGCTGCTACTGCTGCCTCTGCCATGGATTTTGGGGTGAATAAATGGCAGCCTGTGGGTCAGATCTGTTTAATACCTTCTCCTAATGCTGGGCCTGTGAAAGAGCACTCAAAAATAAATTTGACTGGCAAGCTAAGAAACCTGACATCATATTTATACAGACTTACGTGGACTGTATTCTCCTTTCTTAGCATGACAGGCTCTACATTGCTGCTCTAGCCAGGGACATGACTGTCCTGGGAAAGCAATGGCTGATATAAGAACATACCACAGCAATACTGTGGCCAGCAGACAACCAACCACCATTTCCCCCCAGCATCCTCAAGGATTTCACTGAGAAAGCCTTAATTTACACTCATGCAGCAATAGTTCTGTGGCTGGGATGTGGAGGCAGTAAACTCTGCTTAAGAAACATCAGTGTGTCTGCAGAGATGTTCTGAGAGAGAAAATCCCCATCAGACTTCCTGGATGGCACAGCAAATCTCAGTGGTTTCTGAAACTATGTGAACTTTAACTGTCAGGTAACACAATACTGCCTTAATGCATGGAATGAGCGCAGTCAGTTTTTCTGATGACAGAGTCTTGTTTAATATCCTTTAGCAGGTGATTTTAGAAGGTGTTATAGATGCAGAGTTTCTCAAAACATGAGAAAGGTAGTCAGAGCAAAAAACCACAAGTGTGCCAGAGCAAATGGAATATGACTGGTTAAATGGGACTACTTGGCAGTGCCACAATAGGAAGATGAAGCATTTTAAGTATTTAACTGGTTTAGTTTAAAGATATGGTATTAAAGAATTCAGTTTGATCCTCTATTTGTTTTTAAGGGGAACTTAGCTCCTATATTTTACCCATGATTCTCAAGATAATAGGTTTTGATACCAGCTTTTTTTTACAGACTGCTTGCTATAAAGGACAGATCACATAACTTTATTGTTCAAATTTATTATGTGGAATAAATAAAAAGCCTTCATTATATGGAAGAAATGAAAACCCTTCTGTCTCATTTTCTTGAGCACAGGGAAAATTTACACCTAGTCTAACCTACCTAAGCACAATCTTTCCTTGACTTACAAAGAATTAAGTTAATTTCCACCGGAAGTTAATATTATCAATATTCCCTAAGAAGTGAGTCATAATTTAAAATGATGCTACGTAGAAAATTTCCCCATCAGTGCTGAATATCTTTGAGAAACTGACATTGCACAATGACAATCTGAGATGTGATATTTGACATTGAACCTCTGTTTAACAACATAGACCTATCACTGCATACTACTGCAAGGACAGAAAAACTTTTAGATTACACTGAACATTCAGAGGAACATTTAGATGACATCACAAGGCAGGGGATCTGTTAAAGTATTGATTCTGTGGGTTTGTTTTGAATTCTGAACAGTAGTAGTAAAATTTTTAAGACGGTTAGTTGCATCACTGTATAATAGCACAAAGTGTTGAAGTTGCCAGTAGCAGTTCATAAAGAAAATCAAAGGTACTTTCTAACCCTATTTGGCTTACAGATTTGAAAGAACTGATTTGATTTTTCTCAGTGAAGCTCTTTCTTCTTCAAACTATCTTTGCCTTGATGCTATAATCTGAGTGCCAGTTGTAGCTAACACCTAGCCATCTCTTCTTTTCAATTACTAAAGGAATGACCTACTCACTTTTTTCTATGAGCAAATTCTGTTTCTAGATTAAATTGCAAAAAGAAATTGCAGAAAGCTTCACCTGTCTGTCTTTAATTTAGCTCTTCCATTTCTGCCCTGATTTTGCTTCATTCAAGATTGTAATTCTATTGTCTTACACTAGGATCCTGAAAATATACCTATAAGAGTAAATGTGTTTCCTGTTTTGACAGAATTTTCAGTCTATTAGTATCAGAGTGCAAAAAAATCAGCTTTATTTCTTCATGATTTTGATTTGATCATCATCATGTAACATTGGAGACCATAAATTCCACCTAAATTTTTTTTCACATAATAAATTAAAAAAAAAAAAAAAGGAACAAAGAAATCAAATATCTGGGGGGGGGTGGGGAAAGAAAGAGAAAGAATCAAGTAATAACTTCAGAACAGAAAAAGCAACTTTATTATGAGTTGCACAGAATTTCTGTAGGCCCTACAGAAGATGCAGGTACAGCAAGGTGCCATAGCCTACTTGGAACATACATTTCCTCAGTCATAATATGTGTTCAGAGAAGTTACAAAGGAAAACTATAATTGAACAGGTACACGAAACACCAATGTTAATTACATCTTGAATACTACAGTTGTGTAAATCACAATTACATTATTGAAACTACAATTGCATTTTACATGCTGTAGAGAGATGCTTTGGAATGACATAGTTTCTCCTGATTTTATTGAGCTTTGGATCATGCCTTAAGCCAACACAGTGCACACGCATTTAGATACACAGTCACAAGCACACCTTCACACAAACTAATGTTCATAGCACTGCTGGTGTACAGTTTTCATCATAAGAAAACTATTAACATCGCTAGAGTGAGCAGACAAACGGAGGCACTATGAGACTCCCAGAGTAGAGTGCCTCCCGGATACAAGTATGAAGCACAAGCAGAAAAAGTTACTTTGCTGAGAAGGTGCTGCAACTGCTAAAACTGCACAGGAGCAAATCTAGCTGGAAAGACATAGATAGCATGTGTCTAAAGACAGAGAGGAGTTAAAGAAGTATGTGCTTGTCAATAAGCACAAATGTATTTTTCTTGGTTAAAAGGACACATTTCTTTTTAAATCAGCAATGAAGGAGTATTAAAAGTGATCAACACCTTAATTCTACATTAGTGCATATTGTTAGTATGTGTGTAATGTTAGAATGCACACTGCTAAAGCGTTCTCGCTTGATGAAGGAAGATTATTCCCCCATTCCATAATAAAAAACATTAAACATTAGAAATGAATGTGCATTCAGTAATTACAGTTCTCCACACAGATCTTTCTGATTTTAAACAAACTTATTCTTGAGTCCAATTACACAGAGTACCTGAGCCAAATATTTTTTATAGACAGAAATGCAATGGTTCTGAAAAAGAACTAAAAATTATATACTTATAGTGTCTCATAAGCCTAACAAACATATCTTCAAAGAGATGTCTTGTGGCTCATCATTCAGAATAAGCATTACATAGTCAGTACAGGATCTTGCAGTATGTTACGTACGTTGCTGGCACTTTCGTGTAAGGAAAACTGAACAACAGCTTATGGATATAACCTTATATCCTTTTACCCACTCACCCCCCTGAAATTTATAGAATTAAGATATGCTGTTCTAGGTCCATGAATAAGCACAGCATGTTCAATATGTCCACAGTTATACTGACATTTGTTTCTAAATCATTTAATTAAAAGTCATTATTGAGAACAAAGGATTCATTAACAAGATGTACATCTGAACAACTGATGGAGTTGTTGTGTTATGAATATCATTTTAATCCAAATTAGAAAACTGCACAGATGTGCTGCTGCAAAATACTGACATACTGCAACTCCCCTGGAATGTGATTAACATTTGTGTTAAACCAAAAAGTACATTAAAACCTGGATTTACTAACAAATTTAGGCTTGGAATAATTCTTTTTAATGCTGAAATATAGCATCTAAATTGTTATTATTTTAACCTCCACTTTGGATTATATGCCCTATTAATACAGCCTTAATACGATGTGATAAACTTTGTACTGACAGACTTTCTATTCCAAGATTTTGTTATGATGTTTTTGATCATCAGATCAAGCCATTAAGCATAATGAAATGTGCAGTACTTCCAAAAGATCAGCTTTTCATTGTCTCTGGATTGTTCTTAATAAAACCTGTGATTTCAATAGTTTTTCCCCAAGAGTTTGAACAGACACTTTTTCACTATCTCTACTGCAGATGCATGTAAATTTGTGTACAAAAATAGGATTTTGAGATTAGGAAGAAAAGATTTTCTTTAGAATATGTATTTCCCTCTACAGAATTGCATGAAAATGATCTGAAAACCAGAGACATCGATTCAGACTTAGGCACACATTTAACAAAATAGCTTTCAATAGATGTCTTAGATGTAAATATTTGGAATCTTTTCTCACAAGAAGAACCCAACAGCCTATTAGCAATACCACAAAATTTTGTAAATGGCTACTTAGATTTTAATTTTGAGATCTGTAAAGTGATGAATTATTAAATTTGTGGAGTTAATCATATACATAATTATGACTGTAATCCCAAACTAGCCATTTGTCATTAATAAAGGGACAATGAAAATATATCTAGTGTTTCTATGGGTATCATTGTCTCAGTCACCCTCATCAGCATTCCTTCTCACTTTGTAAATGGAGATTTTACACCAAAAAAAATTTCTTGATTATTTCTCAGCTGTACTGAACAGTACTTGATAAATAGGTCCTGTTTCTTCACTTCCTGTTCTTTCCCTCACCAGAAAACTTAATGCAAAAATAACATGATGCACAACTAAGATGGTCGTACATTTACGCCATCTGAAAGAAACAGATAATCAGTTAACAGTTTTCTATATGTTCAATTAATTAACATAATAAAAGTTTACTTTTTTTTGCATTTGGTTGTTTATTGCGTCTCAGTAAAACTTTTGCCCAATTGTGTTTTAGTAAATATGTCTATGTTCAGGAGAACACAGATGGAGAGTGTGTAATTTATATTTGTTTGTTTTTTCCCTGACAAACCACATGTTGTTATTGTAGCCAAATAAAAGAATATGAAGGAAGCAAACAGTAAGATAGGAAACAATAAGCAGTCTAAAAACTTAACAGTCATTCCACTTAATTTAAAGAGAAAGACAGAATTTTGTCTTTCTTGATTAGAATAGTTCAATGTAATTGCTTTAAAAATGTCAAAAGCCAATATTTTAGGTTTATTCAAATGAAACTTGATACTAATATTTACATGCTGCAAAATAGTTATAGACAGCTAATGTATAATAAAAACCCACCAAGTTTATAACGATGCCTGTTATAATAGCATTTGTTAATTAACTTTTTTGTAACTATGAGTAACCATCTTATACAATATTTCCTGCACCCCACAAGACATTTACAATTCTGTTTACAATCGTTCAAGAAAAGGAGAAGCAGAAAGATGGAGAAGGCTGTCTTCCTTTTATTTTTTCACTCAGAAGTCTTAATGTTTTACTTACACTGCATATTTTGGATAGGAATTTACTGTAAATAATTATAAAATAAACTTTGCTATAATATTTTGCACAGTATGGCATTGAAGCATAAGGTTTTTCTTTCCTGAGAGAAAACTATTTGTATCGTACATGGGTTTCCCTTAGATGTTACAGCTGCTAATTTGTAAGTTAGAAATAGGACGCAAAATACAATGCAGAGCTAAAATATCATTGGATTTTTACCCATACTTAACAGTCAAGCGTTCTTAAACTCCCTTTCCAAAGTGTGCATGAAATACACAATGAACATTTATATTACATGTATTTTACAGATTACCGTTCAGGATAAAATACTGCAGTGAAAGTATTGATTTTCTTTTCCCTTTGGAAGCAATGCCATCTCACTGAAAGCTATCCTTAGTGAACACTATATTAAATTTAAGATGTGCCCCTTAATAAAAGCAAGCCTTTGTACATGCAATATTAAGGAAATACGCTATGCAAACATTTCATAGTGTCTGTGTCTAAACTTCTGTCAGCCACTCTAACAGCTCTTCTCAATATTGTACAAACTTACAAGAAGAAAGTCTGATTAAAGATCTAAACATGAATCTAAACATGATACTAAACAGTATAACCCCCAGTAAAATAGTAGGTTAACAAAACAGCTTTTTATAATCTACATTCCACTGTTCTTTTTAAAATTACCCCAGCAGTTCAACAAGTAGCAAAGACAGAAAAACACTTCTTCCCTGTATTCAGAAAGTACAGAAACAGTCACAAGTAATAAACGTAATTTAAATTAAATACTCCCTTCAGGTTTGATGCCCTCACTGAAGGCACGTATCAACATCCACCTTTGGAAAGAAAATGAAGTCCTTGCAAAGCAGTGTAGGAAGGCAGCTATAATCAGAAACCTGCCTTCTGTCCAGGCACTGGGATGTGCTCTCCACTGGTGCTCCCCAGACCCACTGCCCAAGAATAAAGTGCCTATTGTCTCAGCACTGTACTAATTGTAAAAACGCAGCACATGAAGTAAGCATAATAATTATCCAGACAAACAAGCAAGGGCAATCAATGAAGGAATGAAAAGGGTAAAAATACGCCACCAGACAAAGCAACCCAAGAATGAAATTAATATTCATAATGGAATGCAAGCCAGCCGAATGTCCCTTTCATAGCATGGCTATTGCATACAAGAGACCATTGTCCACACATGAAAAAATCAGTATATGGAGAAAATTTCATGTAGTTCTGCTGAGGAGAAAAGCTTTTCATTCCCAAAATACTTTCTCCTGGCCCCGCTGTTTTGATTAAGTAAAGTTTTGGGCTCCTTTGCCTGGTAACATTAAAAAAAGTTGTCTCTGAGGGTCCACCCTTCCCTGAGCTCTGTAAGGTTTGCTTTTTTTCCAGCTCTCTGCTTTCATTTGCAGCTGTATAAATATGAACAAAAAAGCCATGCTCATCCAAACAAAGAAAAAATGGACTGAATATGCATATCCTCATTAACTAAATTTAATTATGACAAGCGGCATATTAATCAGTAGTTGCTCCAGTTACTGCATTCATTGGTAGGGAGGAGGACTCCAAATTAAAGAGAAGCGTGGGGGACAATTGCATAGTGATTAGGAGGCTGCTCACAACATGATACAATACACTTTCTAAATAATTATTCAGAGGAAACAGAATAAAGAGGCAGATTGCTCTATTTTTAAGACCAACTCAAGAACAATTAGCCAAGAGCATGATGACAAGGCTGCTTTCTTTTTTTCCGTGACTGCTTCCACCTCCACATTCTCATACCAACTAGCTTGGCAAACACTGAAAAATTTGCATGTCACAGGGTGCAAGGGGGGGTGGGGGGAAATAAAAAAAAAAAAGGAAAAAAAAAGAAAAAATAGGAGAGAGAGAGCTGAGGAGAAGAAATAAAATGGAAAAAGAAAAATCCCGTGCTGTACTTGCTGCTGTTTTAATGAGAAGGCCCATGCACCTACAGCAGCAGAAAAACACTATCTATCTCACTGTGATGTTAGAGCTCTGAAGAGTCACTGAGCTGGAGCTGGAAACTGCGCGCTCTGAACTTTGCAGCACGTGCATTGCAGCAGTGAAGGAGGAGTTCAGAAAAGAAAAAAAAACGTCCAGGGAGAGGAAAAAAAAGTTATCACACCAACTTACCATCCACCAGGTCCTGGCTGACATGTCATAGCAAAGCTGCCATTTTATGGAGCTGTCCGATGCTTTCCCTGCCATTACGCTGTCAGCAACCTTCATCAGATGCAGCTCAATGGAAGATAAGACACCTAATCAAGAAAACATCAGCAGTGGCTTGCTGGGCTACATGTAGGCCAATCCTTATCACACTGCATCATGGGAAAAGCTCCTTTATTAGCAAGAACTCCAACCTCACTGATATAAAGACAGGGATCAGGTCTTTCCTTCTTTTTTTTTTTTTTTCTTTTTGTCTGAAGGGATTGGTGAAACCAGCCAGCGTTCCTTGTGTATCATGTGTACGCCAGTTTAGTATCTTGCAAGTGGGCGGCTAGCTGCATTGCTGGGCTACACAGACTTAAGTTTATTTGCATTCTTCTCAGTTGTATATTGTTTGACATGGTCCATGGTCAGCTCTGGGTGTAGGAAAGGAGGGGGAAGAAGCTATTCTGAATTAGTATGTTCCCCAGGAAGGACAGAGGGGTTGGGCGTCACGCTGGGGGCCTGGCCCAGAGGTCAGAGCACACGTGTGTGCACACGCGGATCTGCGCCGCACACGCGTGCACGGGCGGGCGCCCCGGGGAACACACAGGTAGCAGCTGCAGCTGGATGCAGCAGGGGCTGCCAAAGGCTACAAACTCTGGAACTGGACATATGGAAACAGTTTAACTCTTTGCAATCAGCCTTTAACAAGAAATAGGAAAGCTGTTAAGTCCTCAGGAGGAGACGGGAGGGGGTGCAGTTAGGATTTCAGTGACACGGACTTTTCCTCCTCCCTTCCCATGGAGGCTCTTGATCTCCTCTGCTCTGGATGATCTAGCTGGGAAGGGGGAGGTGAGTGGGCACGGAACTGTTTTAATCACGGCTCCCTCCTGCCCCACAGCTTCAGGTCATTTGCCTCTTCTACATACTGCCCACCAGGATGAGAAGGCATTCTTCCTGCGAAGTGTTCCTTGCAGGGCTTTTCCCCTAATGGAAAATTTGTAATTCCCTGAAGGAAGGTCTAGCTTAGAAGAACAAATAATTCTGACTTTGTTTTAAGGTGCAGAAAAGAAAAAGTACATACATAAGCACACAGAGGAAATCAATAAACCTTGGCTTACATTTAAAAGGGATATAAAGACCAGGATTTGCTAGTCCTGGCTGAAGTGATAAACATCAGTTTTACTGATGTATTGCAGATTCTCTATTTGCCTTAACAATAAGTCCCTCTTTAGCAAAAACCAGAACAAAACAATCCCCCTCTCCACATTTCCAAAATTTCATCTTGAAAATTAACACATTAAAATAATAACAATAACAGTAATAACAATAACAGTAATAACAACAAAGCAGCTGCAGCAGCAACAGCAACAGTTTTTTTAATTCTATTATTATTAATTTTAATAATAATAATAATCATCATCATTATTGTTATTATAACTTTCTCTTTTTGTTTCATGTTTTTGTTTTCCCCTTCCACAAAGGTCAGCTCCTGAGTTAAGGGCCTGTTTATTTAGGTCCTGAAACACTGACAGCACCTAATGAAATTACTTCTTGAGCCAGTCCAGAATGCTGACAACAGAACAGCTCTGTAGCAACAGCCAGTACATCAAAAGATTAGAGCCATTTTCCCTTCTCCATGTGTGCTATTGAGATTGGCTTGCAGCCTCAGTTTGTCAGTTGTTTTAAATACACTGATGAGGCCAGCAGCAAAAAAGTCAGACAAAAAAATAATGGGGACTTTGGACATCCCAGTCCCCTAAATTTACATAACTTTTTCTAGAAGAGTTTCTGTAAAATAGATGAGGATATTTCCTTTTTAATTACATTTAGGTCACAGTGATCAACTGGGACATGAGAAAATTCTTGAATACTGGAAAATCTGCCTGTGATCAGGTGCTGTGGGATGGCTCAGCACATTTAGAGTGCACAAGAGGGATTAACTCTGGCTCCATACCCTACATCCCGCTCAAACAACCTGGCTTTGTGATAAACATTATAAGGTATGGAGAGCACCAGCAGCAGAGTTATACCTGGTTTTTGGCAAGCAGTGCACAGGCAGATGTCCTGAGGCTGAATCTTCCATGTGGCCTTCACTAACAGGCTCATCATGGTGGGACTGCAGATAGCAGTCAGCTGTGGGTGTGAGATAAACCCTGGGCATGTGCTTTCACACAGAACCCCTAACTTCATACATGCTAACAAGCGTATTTGCCAGCACAAGGGAAAGTGGGGCTGATGTAAAGAGGGGGGTTCTCTGCAGCTTCCCACCCACTGAAGTCTGATCACAGGTGAAGAGACCAATTGCTTCAGCCACTAATCTGCCTGACTAGGGCAATGCACAAATCCCCACCAGCACTGTGACGGCTGGGAGTGTGAGCCCACACTTAGGTAATCATGAGCCAGTTCACTGTGCTTAAAAGAGGATAAAAGTTTTATCACACTGTAGCTAGCTGAGAGGTCTCAAGCTGCTCTCAGATGCCCAGCCTACAGCAGATCCAATCTTGCAGCAACCTCTTAAGTCTTCAGCGAACAGTGGAGCTGCTCCATCCCAGAGCTCCTGAAGTTTCAGGAAGACTACACATCTCCTATAGCCACAAGCACCACATGGATATTTGCTTTTGTACATCCAGGAAGGATAGAGTTAATGATGAGCCTCCCTTCTGTCGCTGCATGTTGCCTTCTGGCATTAGCTGAGGGCAGAATGGGGATTTCTGGCACCCAAGGAAACAATGCCTGCAGCGCTGGTCAGTGTGTGCTTCCCCCACACATGCTGCTCCCATGCCTTCTCCTGCCTCCTGGGAGGCCTGCCTTTCTCCCAGCCATGTCTGTTTTGCAGATGAGATTTTTTAAATGCTGTAATATGTGGAGATACCAGATTTCCTATGTGGCTTGAAGAAACAGTCATACCCAACACAGACACATATATGTTATTGGACAAAATTTTTCAGATGACCTCTTTTTCCTTTCAGAAAAAGACAGATTAATGAAGAAAGCATATGGTACAATACGCTTGTTACATAATAGCAATGAATTTCAAGATTATTCCAGCTTCCATATTCATAGAAGCATGGGGTTTTTTAAATGACATTATTTGAATTTTCAAGTTAACTGGGTTATTCAAATTAATTTTTCAAGTGAATTTGACCCAGATTTCTTTTGGCTAAGCATTTTTTAAAACACTTTCAAAGGAGCAAAAGACATGTATGAAAATATAAAACTTGGCAGAACTAAATTCTGTTTCATATTTAAAATAAATAAATGCAAGCAAGTTCACCTACTTCTAATACCTGTCTTCCTAACACATTAAGAAATAATTGCCAATCTGGCTTTTCCCCACAGGTTTAGATTTTGTAAGGTTTGTTTTCTCTAGGCTGACTCAGCTTTTGATTCTACTCAAGGGAACAGTTCCATTTCATATCCAGAAGTAGCCTTCAGAATTGCTTTAATTTATTTCTACAAGGTCCCAACACCTATTAATAGGCTCAAAGAAAGAATTCACAGTACACTCCTCTGGAGGATAGGCAGTGCTGGGACAGAGAGACCCAAAGTAGTATTGTAGATTTCAGTAATTATGGAGAACACACCCACCCACACTTACACAGACTCGTTGGTGCTGGGCTGAAGCTGGGACACCAGTCCCAGCTAATTACTGTGATATATTTTATAGGTTTTAGGTAAGTGTTTGGTGTTCCCTTCTTTCACCAGGCGCACAGACAGCCCTGCCTCAGACCTTCATGGGAATCCAGAAGGACTGCTTATCTCCAGAACCTAGTGGTTCTCGGGAGACTTTCCTACATTTCTCCTCAGCATGTACTTTTCCTGTTTCTCCTGCTGTTTTCTGGTAAATATTTTAATTTATCATCATTAGCAGCTGCGAAACCTGTTGAAATAAACTCACACATAAATATCCTTAAGGACACCAGGCCTTTCCATTTCTATTAAGGGAGCAGTACATGGCTACAGAAGCCTGACTTTGATCCACTGCCTTTGACTGAGTTACTTCCCCTGGAAAATATAAATTGGATTATTCCTTTATAATGTGGCAGTAATGGGGGTGGGGAATAACTGCAGTTCACTTTTCTTAGCCTTTCTATTTTTCCTCATTTGACATTAGTGAAGAGACAAATAATGCTTTTAAAAAATTAAAAATTATAAAACCGTGTCAGTATTTGCCCAAGAAACATCTTTGCTGACTGCCAGAGTGATGAAAGCTGTCATTCCTCTGAAGCCCTTTACTGGGCATCTTGCAAGCAGACACTTCCACCTAAGCACTGTCTTTCTTGTGGGTAGAAATATTTCCCCTCTTGTGGAGCTCCACAAGGGTGTCCTAGACATGGCAGGATACTTCCAGGAATGTGAAGAGCTCCATAGTAAGCCGAGTCTGAGTCCTGGCAGAGGATCCAGCAGAAGGCACAGGAATTTCACTGAAAGTGAAAGAGAGGGCTGACATACAGGCTGACTAGTAGTGTCCTTCCAACACTCTTACTTTTTCTCCTGTCACAAGTGCCTGCTAGTCTTCCAGGCCTACCACAGCACTTTTTTGTGACAGGCAGAAAAGAGAGGGTGGCAGTTGCCATGGGGTGGACAAGCTGGCTTCCAAAAGGCTAGAGACAGTTCCCAGTCTGATGGCATTCAGGAACAAAAATAATGCTGAAGTATTTGTTTCAAATAGCTTTTTGAAGTAATAGATGCTAAGTGCCAACTAGCAAAGCAAAGAAGTTAAGTGAAAACTGCTGTTTTATTCAAAAGTACACATCAGTCAAACTGAAAGGCAAATACGATGGTTTAACTTGAAAAATGACTAATGATATAATTTCACTATGTCAGAGAACTGATGCAGCTCGTGTATGTATGTATATATGCTTGTGGGCTACAGTATCTTGCAAACTCGGCAGGAGACAGTCAGATAGCCAATGTTGAAGACATGCCCAGAACCCGAGGGTTCAACTGTACATTCTAAACCAGGCCAAGAAAATTATTCATTTGCATTATTTCCATCAAAATAATCCATGTGCAATAATGAATCCAATGCACAATAAATCAAATGCTAAAGTTCTAGAATTCTTTTACATTTGTTTTTTTTTAAAAGTTTATAAAATGCAGTATGTGACTCTTTTCATGTCTAAAAAGACTTTCCCTGACTTTCCCTGAAGGAAAAGCATTATTCAAAGGTGAAGGCGGAGTTACATTTGCCATTAAAAAAAAAAGTTTGATATTTAAGAATTGTGTGTCTCACACAAGTGTTCTTTATTCAATAAGTGCCCTGTTTCATGAGGAGGGTAGCCTTTAATGTTCAGTGCAGGATAATACTCCATCCATCTCATTTGTGGATTGGATTTCATCCCTATGAGCAATGTGAGAATCATACAAATCTGAATTCTATCCCCTGAGATTCAGTGCTGAGAAGCCCAGTAATAAATGGAGGTCATTATGCTGCCTGTTCACAATCTCCTTAGAAGAAGGGATGGATTCTTTTCACCTTCTCTTTGAAGAGAGGAGCATACTGATAGGCTTTATCAAATACAGTGCACTTTTGTAACTGGATGTGTAGCAAGCACTTTGCTTAGAGCCCATCTCCAGTTCAGTGGCTGCCAAAACAGCTCTATTGGCCAAGACCAAAACACTTACATCATGCTCACTGTGTGCTGGCATGGACAACAGTAAAAGCAGAGGGCTCTAGGGAAATCAGTGCCCTTACCCGAGACTGCACTGCAAATCTGAGGGGATGTGGGGGAAGAATAAAAAAAATCCCAAAGCAGATTGCTCCCCTTTCCTGGGACAGTAAAGCAGTAAATGTTTGTGTTCCCAATGCTACCTTTAGCATTAATGTTAGTTTGGTGTGAGGGGAGGCTAGCTCCAAGACCTTTGCTGCCTTGTCTTCCCTTTTAAGCCAGGTGTTTCCTCTGCTTGTAACCCATCAGAAGTGGCAACTTTTTGTCCTAATTTGATAGACTTAAAATCTTTGCTACTGATTTTGCAGTTCTGTATGTTAGCTTGTATTGGGTTTGTGTGGCAAGGTTCTGGTAGTGGGGGGCTACAGGGGTGGATTCTGTGAGAAGCTGCTGGAAGCTCCCCCATGTCCAGCAGAGCCAATGTCAGCCAGCTCCAAGATGGACCCACCACTGACCATAAGCAAGGGTAATAACACCTCTGTGATAACGTATTAAAGAAGGAAAATATAGTTATTACACAGAAGTCATTCCAGCCAGAGAAGACAGAAACAGCACTGCAGACACCAAGGTAAGTGCAGAAGGAGGGGAAGGAGGTGCTCCAGGCACAAGAGCTGAGATTCCCCTGCAGCTGTGAAGCAGCTGTGCCCCTGCAGCCCATGGAGGGCCATGTTGGAGCAGAGATCCACCTTCGGCCCATGGAGAAGGCAGGAGCAAGTGGATGCCCAAAAGATAGCTGTGATCCCATGGAAAGCCCACTCTGTGCAGGATCTGTGGCCCTGTGGAGAGAGAAGCCCATGCTAGAGCAGGTTTGCTGATTTGTGACCATGGGACCCACGCTGGAGCAGCCTGTTCCTGAAGGGCTGCACCCTGTGGAAAGTGATACATACTGGAGCAGTTTATGAAGAACTGCAGCCCAAAGGAAAGACTGAGAGTGGAGAAGTTCAAGGAGGACTATCTCCTGTGGGGGGCATCCCACGCTGGGGAAGGACTCCTTTCCCTGAGCAGCAGAAGCAACACATGATGAACTGACCATAAACCCCATTACCTGACTCCCTGAACTACTGGTGGGAAGGAAGTAGAGAATCAGTGATAAAATTAGGGCTGGGAAGGAGGGAGGAGTGGGGGGAAAGTTGTTTCTAGGATTCGTTTTACTTCTTACTATCCTGCTCTGGTTTTGATTGGTAATAAATTCAACTAATCCTGGTTTTGATTGGTAATAAATTCAACTAATCCCCCCAAGTTGGATCTGTTTTGCCCATGACAGTAATCAGTGAGTGATCTCTCCCTTTCCTTATCTCAGCTAGGAGCTTTTCATTATATTTTCTCTCTGTCTGAGGAGGGGAGTGACAGAGCAGCTTTGGTGGGCATCTGGCATCCATCCAGGGACAACCCACAACAGGGCTTCTGGGACCACTTTGCCCAAAGCAAGCAGGTCTGACACTGAGCCCATAGTCACCACATATGTTGAGTAGTCTGCCTGTCTTCTATCAGCTGGTTAGGTATGAGGACTACTCACTCTTGGGTAAGGAGACGTCGGAGTTGATTCTCGACTAGCAGTCATTGCTCCTTAGCTAGACATTGTCCAGCTAACCTCTTGGTATGGCAGATCATACTTGGGATGGGAAGAATGTGATGGATAACTGGCTAAGGGACAGGGATTTTCCCATGTGGTTGAATACCAGCTCCAGGCCCTTACAGCAAACTCTCCCAGGGCAGAAGGACTGGGCATGGCAGGTGCCTTAGTCTGAGTGCTGGCCAAACCAGAGATGGCACAGCTGGGGTAGAAAATATGGTCTCCACCAGTTTTCTTCAATGAAACAAAACTCCTGAGAAAGTGAAGAGCAAAGAAAGTGGAAAACCCTGTTCCAGCTCATTTCTTCCAAGAATATTTATACTTAGTTTCTGCATTTCATTTCAATGTTTTTGCTGGAATGATGTAAAAAGGGTTTTTTATTAGACATGAGGCACAGATAGTGAAGTCTCCTTGGTTTGAGGACATCATGTGTCTGTGTATCTGCTAAGAGTAATCCTATGGTATCAGTGTAGCTACTGGCTTATCTCTGAGTAAGGCTTATGGTTATCTTTATTCCACCTGGCTGCCCAGGTAGCAATGGTTAATGATTTCCCCGTGATGAACATTTTTGTGCCCTTTCACATCCTCTCCTCTTGCAGTTCACAGTTTGAAAGCCCATTTTGCTTGTAAAGAGAAAACTACAGAGGTACAGGTAAGCTTTATGTAGAGTTATGTAGGCTTTGTGGCATACCTGCAATTGATTCCACCTGATTATATTATACAACTGAAGTGAGAAAAAGGGCAGAATAGGCCAGGACTAAAAGTTCCTACTTGAAATATCTAGGAACTCTATTTCTTTTTAACTCCCCTGGACTAATCAATGTTTTTGACAGCATCTGCCAGCAAAAGGAGACTTCCTTATTTCATGTTGACAGTAATCATAATTCCCTCCAGATGCTAGGCAAGAATTGTGACTTCCCTCAGCACCAGGCTGGGTCAGGCCCAGCACCATTCTGTGAAGAATGCTAATGCACTATCTATATGAGTTCCTATCTGCAGGAAGGCAGAAAGCAGGAAAATGAGGTTTTTAAACATGAGCAGCATGCTCAACACTGTGAGAGTCCTTACTGCTGCAGACAGTTACAGAGGCTGTGCTACTCCAGAATTGAGCATATGCCTCCCTTGGCATAAGGTCCATTTCTCTTTGGTCCTCCAATAGACCACCGCTGTGTGTCCCACAGAGAAGGTATAGAAGCAATCTCCATAGATGTAACACGTTAATGTAAGACCTGTGATTTCTTAGCAAGCCTTTTTCTGCTGGTGTGTTTGTCCAGTTGTTAAAAGGCCTGCATCTGCCATGATCTTCTCTTCAACACTCTGTCCTGCTCAGTTCTGTAAGGTTGGTGCTGTCCCAGCAAACAGCACTTCACATTATTCCTCAGGTTGTAGCCCGTGGTAGGCAAGCCAGATCCGTCAAGGGTCAATGCAGATGTACTTTGCCTTGAGTTTTGGTGCCAGATCCTTGGACCTCACACAGGTGTCTGTCTGATGCCAGAGGGGAGGATTGAGTTTTCCCAACAAAAGCAGTACTGGACTGAGAAGTTCTCAGTATCTTGTGACTACAGGCATGTGATTTAGCTACCTATCCATACACACTGATAGTTAGCAATGCCTGCTACTATTGTGACTTGATAAAATTTTGGCCTGCCTTATTGTTTAGGGTTTTCACATTCATGTGTTTCTGCACATGTGTTTCTTCCTTGTGTCCAGTTTTACCAGATAAAGGTTAGCACATAGTGGGCAGAGCATGAAGTAACTCAACGAACTGACAAATCCTCTGCTGCCACATTAGATACCACAAACCTGCAGGAAAGAGCAAACATGGGGAATTAGAAGTCCACAGGGAGCTCAGTGGTGCAGCACTAAAAGAAGCTAACCCCACTTCTTTCAGTTCATCATCTCCCCATACGCCAATGAAGCACAGAACAGCAAGCTGCAACAGAGAAGGACAACCTATGTATAAATAGAAAGGAGTGTAACATTTAACTCAGTTCACATCTGGGAAAAGCACTACCTGTCTGAAAACTGCTCCAGGGTCTATTTTTTAAAGCTTGTTCCTGAAAGAACTTCGTATAATAATGTAGCTCAATTCATCTAAGCAACTTAAAATTGTAAGGACATATTAGACAAATTGAATGAATCATTCTAACCACCTAGCCAGCTCCTCTGGGTGATAATAATCAAAACATATTTAGTTAATGACACAGATTTCTAGCTTCAAATGCCCTTTGGCCTTTGTGAAATAGCTGCACAAAATGTATGGATGAGAGAGCACATCCTGCAAAGAGCTCACTAAACCCACAGTTGCTGTCCTCCTCACAAACTAATTACACAGTATGTATTTGACATCCATTTTACATGATAAATAAATACAGCTCACCATCCATAGCATTGGTTTTGTACACAACTACCACTGTAATACAATACAGACCTTCACATTCAAAGACTTTAGGAATTATAACTGAAAGTGCATTCGGTGTACATTTGCCCAAACCTTTATTAGACCTAGTAATGGCAAGTGGACATACCGAGCCTCGTCAGTATTCTCCTGGATGGAGACATAATACCTTTCTCTCCAACCCCTTTTAAGCAACACATTAATGTTATTTATTGCCTATCTTTCATGAGAAAACAAACTGCTCTTTCACCCATCCATACATGTTTTTTCCCAAAATCTGATAAACAGAAACAACGTGCTAAACAAAATAGTTTATTCTTTTATCAGAATCAGCTGCAAATCACTATCAGAAAATTTGCCATTGTTGACTTTCTCAACAAAGAGACGTAATTGAGCTAATTGTTTCAACTAAATGCTATTCTGTATTATCTGACTTTCAGATTAATTGAAGATTTATTTGTAAGAATAATGGTTTCATTCAGACTTCTCCAAAACTGCAAAATTGTTCATATGAATCCATACATGCACACTGATTTCAACTGTGACAAGTAATTTTTCTTTTTTTTTCCCTAAGCAGACAAAATGGGATATGTAGAGAGTGACACATCTTAGGTGTAACATTAACCTCTGCCTTTTCAACTGCCTTTTGAACTAATTTTTCAGCAAACAGCACCTACATTTTAATGAGAAGACTCTGAGGTACATGGATATCAATTTGGCTGGCTAGTATATTCAGAAAAGGAATCATTTTGCTGCTTTGAAAAAGGCACGCAGGTGAGAAATGTGATCACTTGGACACGACTGTGGCTGAAGTTCAACAGGTCTGTCAGTGCTACATCTTCTAATTATCTGCAGTTTTGACACAGCTGAAATGTCTAGTTTTTGAAAAGTGAGATCTCTAGGGAATTTACAGGAAGACTCAGGAAGGGTGCACTGTATGTCCCATCCAGATGCAGCCATTCATAACTTGGCTATTCCACGGGAAAGCTCCAAGGAGTTGCGCTTAACAGAAAACAAGCAGCTGAACTGATGGCAGCAGAAAGGATAAAGAGACCAAATAAGATTTTTTTCACTAAAACTGCTATTACTTGAAAATTAATATAAACCTAGTGACAAAAACACCACTGCTTTGACCTATAAATAGGTTTTACATATAAACCATTTCAATATATTTAATTGTGGCCTGCTGTTAGCATGACAAACCTACCCTGCAGCATGTCATACCACCCGCACCAGACTAATAAACAGACAGGGAGTATTAGCGATAGTGAAGGTAAACGTTTACTGAAATAACACAAGCATGGTTGCATGCCTTTTGAAAATAATTGCTTTTGGAAATTTGAGGTCTACAAGCTGCAAAAAATGTCTTTTTAGCACCGCTTTGCCAACAGCAGAGCTTGTGTGCCTAAAGAGAGATTTCAAAAAATACTAAGCAGAGTCACTTTGAGTGGGAAATGGCATTGATTTGAAAACGTGAAAAACATTCTGTTGAAATATTATTCCGACCCAAATATTTCGTTGTAAGAAAAGTTCACTTCAAGCTGTCATTTTCTATTGAAAAAATCTATTGTATATACTTCAAAACTTTAGACAATCAGGACAAAATTAGACGTTTAAAAGCATTCTGATTTCATTAAACAGTCATAAATAAGGTCCTGAAAAATTATTTATTTAATTCAGTGTGTGCATCTCGTCGTATTCACTTACTGAGGTCCAGGCATACCTTTACTCTGGAAGGCTGCAAATAATGCTGTGTTTATGCAGCAGTTACTTAGACACTATGTTGCTGAGATGCCTAATTAGTCTTAACTTCACACTGAAAGGTGCAAGATGCTCACATGATCACAGTCCTTCTCCCTTATCTTTTTTTAGGAAGCTATAAAGGTTGTTGAGTTCACTCTGTAGAAATTCTCCATTTAGGTGCTCAGTAGAACACCAGCAAATATGCGTTAGGATTTTGTAGTTTAGATTTTATGTGAATCTCCCCACAAAGCAGCTCTTTTTTAGAAGAGATTGTACAATCCTTCAGTGTGTTTGTTTTTTGGTATGGGCCAAGCCACAGTGTAACTGGAAGATGAAAGAAAGTGGTGTGCTTGTGTTCCACCTGACATCAAGAATCTGTTTCGAGTGACAATGCTTGAGTCCTTTGACCTGAAAGAAGCTTACAGAATCTGTCAGAGAAAAGAGAAACTCCTGTTCAGATATCTATCATGGTTTGACACTGGCCCAATGCCAGGCACCCACAAGAGCTACTCACTCACCATCCCCTGGCACAGCTGGGCAGAGGAGGGAGAAGGGAAAAAAAATCGAAGAACACTTCATGAGTGAGATAAGGACCAGGAGAAACACTTCAAGGGTGAAACAGGCTCAACTTAAGTTGTGAAGTGAATTTTTTACTAACAGAATCAGAGGAGGATAATGAGAAGTAAAATAAGCCCTTAAAACACCTTTTCCCCCCAGCCCCTCCCTCCTTCGCTCCGACAGCACAGGGAGACAGGGCATGGGGGTTTGGTCACTTCATCACCGAGATTTCCTTCCACTGCTCTGGGAGAGGAGTCCTTCCCATGTGAGGCCGTGGGTCCCTCCCACGGGAGACAGTTCTCTGTGAACTTCCCCAGTCCACTCTCACGAGCAGCAGCCACACCACCCCTGCTGCAGCCTGAGCCCCTCCCACGGGCATACAGCCCTCCCAAAACTGCTGTGCCCTGGCTCTCTCTTTCCACGGGGTGCAGCCCTCTAAGGACAGGCTGCTCCAGCCTGGAAGCAGGGCTATTTCTCTCCACCGGGTCTCCCACTGGATCACAGCCCCCTCCAGGCATCCACCCGCCCCGGCACGGGCACCTCCCCCACGGGCTGTGGGTGGATCTCTGCATCCCCCGTGGATCCCCACGGGCTGCAGGGGCACAGCTGCTTCACCAAGGTCTGCACCACGGCCTGCAGAGGAATCTTGGCTCCGGCGCCTGGAGCACCTCCTGCCCCTCCTTCTTCACTGACCTTGGTGTCACCATGTTGTTTTCCCTCACATGTTCTCACCTCCTCCTCTTCTCTGACTAGAATCCAAAATCTTGTGACTTTGTTTTTGTTCTGAATATATGTTTAATTCGTGCCTATAAAGTTTATACCTGTCTAATATTGAAACACATGTATGGAATATTTCTGTTTAAAACCCAAACCATGATGAAACCACATTCACTGGGGAACAGATTCCCGTAAGAATGTGGAGTTTTCTCTCAACTAAAAAGATTTCCGAGAAGGACATTATCATAGCTGTAGCCATGGCTGAGCAGGAGATGGGCCATCTCGGAAGGAGCCACCCGGCCATTCTCACCACGATAAGATATCTGCAACATATCAGGAACATCAATCTATTCCTGCAAGGAGACAAGATTTCATCAAGACCTCATCTCCTCATCTGAAGGACATTGTTCTTCGCTGGAATAACCAAAGAACCAAAATTGAATATCTTTAGACTTTGGACTCTGAATACAGAGTTGCCTCCAGCAAAATAAACGGTATAAAATCTCACCACTCCAAGACCTCGGGGTGAACAGAGCTTCTCTGACACCCTGTCAGGCTGCCTGTCACCCAGCTGCCGACACCCGGGCTCGGAGCTGTTTCCCTGCATTGTGGCTTTTTATCCAAAACTCTGCCAAATTTTCTATAAATAAATTTGTTTTATTTTTATTATAGAAATCGCCTCGTTTCATTTTTAACAGTTTTGATTTTCTTCTTGAGTAGGTCATTGCAGAGGTGTTACCAACCTCTCTCACTGGCCCAGTTTTGGCCAGCAGCATGTCCATCTTCAGAGCCATCAGCCACTGGCTCGGCTAGACACGGTGGAAGCTTCCAGCAGCTTCCTCACAGCAGCCATCTCTGTGGGCCCCCTGCTACCTAAAACCAGGCCATGCCAAACCAATACAATATCTCACCTGGGGAAGCAGACCAGTGCCCAAGCTTCCTAAAGTGAAAGTAATTCTGAACTGCTTCCTCTGTGTTGGTAACAAAAACTTTATTTCCTTGACTTTATAAGGCCCTCCTCTCCCACCCACAGGGAAATGCTGCTCTGAGACATGGAGAATAGTGCTAGATCTCTCTGTTCATACGCAAAAACAAGCAAGAAGAAAGAAGAGTCACACAGCTACCCAGATTCCTCTGCAGCCCCATCTCTGCATGGTGTGCTGTGGCTGCAGTGCTGTTACTTCCTCTATCTGAAAACAACACTAGGTTAAAAATCCACGCTTTTTTCATCAAACGAGGTTCCCGACTCTCCAATATGCGGCAAAAAAGAATTTTAAAAGAAGAGAACACACTTGGACCAGTGGAAAAGGCATTGCATCTCCTTTCCTAGTTCATACATGTTGCTGTGGCTCCTCACTACCCAAGGATACGAAAGTACTACTCTGTAGCAATATTTTTTCAGAATTATGAGGCTATGAGATCATTTAACTAGTCTAAGAAAAAAAAACTTCTTGGCTTTTTTGTTCTGGGAGCATTAAGGTAGAGGAACAGGGAAACCATATTCTGATTTTTCAGTGCCAGATTAAAAAACCTTGACATAAAGCTGAACAGCTGATGATGATGTACTACTGAATGAATATAATAATGAGAATAATGAATGAATAATGAGAATTATTCCTCATCCATACACATGCTGCACCTATGTGTTTTTGTAGAAATATGTCCTGAATATGTAACTGTGTAGAAAAGAGCCAAATTAGATGCAGACAGGTATTTTCAATTTCCTACAAGTACTTCCTATAATAAAGGCATATACATAAAAAAAAGCAAAATAAATGTATCTCAAATGATTACCTATGACACACTCATCTGTTACCCTTTAACTTAATCCAAATTCAAAGGTAGAAAACTAAATACACGTTTCTTAGTGTGATCTTTCTTCTTGGTGTATCCAAAAAGTTTATCAGAATGAGCTGAAAAATACATATACTTCAAATTCCAGTCACCTATGTACTTCTGGATGTTAGGCAGCCCAAATTCCTTATGTGACCTGTGGGATATGGCTGTTTCTTCTGAAGTGGATGGTCCAGGTTTCTGTGACATGGACAGTACACCTTCAGCACTGCAGCTTTGCACAACTCCCACTTTGGAAACCCAGGTGTCTTCGCTAGAAGAACCAGAGGTCATGCAGAGAACTGAAGGCAGATATTCTGAGTCCCAGACTTGCAGTCTAACCCAGCGAAGTAGAATCCATTAGCTATCAAAATAAATGACCTAATTCCACCTCTGTAGGGCTCAAATTACTGCACTGTCTGCACTCACACATCTTACACTTTATACTCACAGAAAAAGAAGAGCCCATTTACCCACATGACAGCCAACAGACTGGATTTTGGGGGGTTGGGCCACAGCTACAGAAAAGTCTAGGCTTCATGGAATAAAAGTGAGGTTGGGAAGCATATCCTAAACAGGAAAATCATGTTATATTTGGGAATAAATTATTACTTGGGCTTGAAAGAGTTGTTATGCCCATCCACTTTATTTTATGCTTATCTCTGTGCAACTGAAATTGCTTTTTTTGCTGAAAAAGCTTTTTGGCTTACTGCATGCAAAGCTTTTGCTGCACATGTCTATGCTCACACTGATCCTTCAGCAAAGGGAATGCTTTTGAGATGGGAAGTCTAATGAGAAAAATATTGCGAAACTAGAGGGCATACAAAGAATGTGCTGTAACTGATACAAATTATGGCCTGGGTTTTTTTCAGATTACTTTAGCTTTATTTTATTCAGACTAACACATCCTCCATCCTTCCTCAAGACTGTTTACTCAGGTGGAAGTACACAAGCTCCAATCTTCCCTCCAATTGCCCTTCCACACTAGTATTATTTTGGCTTATATGGGTAATTAATCAGACTATAGGAGTGTTTGCACGTATTTGTTCATCTGTACTACCTGGTCGCCTCTTAAAATGAATTTATAGACTCAAAAGTACTGTTTCATTCAGTTTATAAATAGACAAAACACATCAAGAAATACCTTCAGGACCAACACATCGAGAAATACTTTCAGGAGCCTTAGGCACTAGAAATACTGGAGTGTACATATTAAAATTTTTTTTATGGGCAACTGGAAATAGATCTGTTTCCACACATGGAAAGGATAGCATGCACTCATACAAGTCACAAGTCAGTTGTATCTAATTTGTAAATACTAAATGAATTTCATTTCAGAGATAAACAGATTCGAAACTATTTTATGTGGGGAAAGAGGCCCATTGAAATTTCAGGCAAGAGAAACTGACATTTTGGCAGCAGGTAAAAGCAGCTTTTTCTGGAATACGCACAGAACACAGAATTTTACAAGCTGGTTTTAGGCTATTGTGGAAAGATCAGTATGGAAGTGATTTTTATTCCTGTTATTAGCAGAATCCGGTTCTTGGGTTGAAACAGAAGATGCAATGCCTGTACCACAATCAATCACAATGTAGTTTGTGCCTCCTGATTCATGAAGTGACACAATTCAGCTATTTTAATCATTTCCTTACAGGAATAACCACTGGGTTTTTTCTTGGGTTCACTAGTCTTGCAGTGATCTTCCCAGGTGTCTAAAATCTTCCCTGTACTTCTAAAGCTAAGACTACTGCTCACACCACACCCAGCAGCTTTTATCGCTCTCTAAAATTTTTTCCTGTGGCCACTGCTGCACTTCTTTTTACATCTTTAAAGAGAGTATCTCATTTGAAATAGACCAAAATGTGTGAAATTTTTCTGCATCAAAATGTGACATAAATTCCCATGTACACAAAACAGAAGAGCTGCTGATTCAGATTCATTTAGCTCTCTCAAAAACTGCTACAAGGATGAATGATTTAATATTGTAAAAAAAGAAATACAAGCCAAAGATTAAAAAAAGTCAGACTATTTTTGCAATTTGAAAAATGGCAATTTATATAAATCTTAGGTTTGTACCCACATCAGAGGTTCCTACTCTGGCTGGAACTGTGATTATGTAGGCAAGAAATATGACCAATACTATAACTAGTGTTGTTATACCAACATTAGTTGGTATACTACTCCTAACAGAGAAAGTTTTCAATACTTCCACCAACATTCAGCTCTTCCCTTAAAAGCAAACAACAAAGCTCAGATAAGTAACTCACTAACTATTCAGCAGTTTTTCACAGTTCATTTTTTCAAAACAATCATTTGGGATTGCAGCTTTTTCACTTGTCACAATAAAAAATATACAGCAATGAGAGTAATTTAAAACAGAATTAGGAAAATCTACCAGCAGATTTGAAAAATATTAGTAAACAATTGACACAACTTTACGTAAATCAAATTCAGTGAAGAGAAAGAAACTTTTTAATTTTTTTTATTTAAAAATAAGATTTCATAAAAATACAGGACAAAAGAATTCTCAGTAGGAATGAAAAAATAAACCATAACTTAAATCAATTAAAAAAAAATTCTCACAGAAAGATTACATGAATGAAACAAACAAAGATAAATAAAAAAGCAATACATTGCTTATCAGCTGAACATATTCTTGCATTTTCAGATTTGATTAAAAGAATACCAGAGTAAGCTTTCCTGTTTTGATATTATTCAGTCATTCACCTTGTACATTACCCATTCAGGCATAACCAGTGTTAGACCTCATAATTTTCCACCACTCCTGTAAAACTTTATTTAGCACTATTTGAAAACAGTCAAGATCAAACTAAGAACAAATGACTAAAAACTCAATCACATGTGTGAGCTACAAAACTTAGAATGCTAGTTTACAAAAATCAGTATTATTTTTCTGCCTCTTAAAGAGACAGAATGGTAATTTTCTATCTGTAGACTACTGTGATATGCAGATATCAGTCCTAGGAATGTGCATAAAAATACCCAGAAATGCACAGAAATTAGAAGTTAAAATTTCATATTTTCTAACTTGAAAACCACTGTAAAGATAAGTTATTCTTACAGTTTATGTGGGTGGTACTAAATGGCCCTTGTTGCAACAACTGGCTTTAACCACTCTGCCATAGTCTGGCCAAGACACAAGATGCCACTGGATAATTTCAGCAGAGCTGAAATCCTAGGCCTAATGCAGTCCAAGTATTTCAATGCTTCCTAAGTTCAAATGCTCAGCCACTGAGAAAGTAGTACAAAAGTCTTTTGAAGAAAGAGCCATAAGGAAACAGAGTGACTGGGCCTTTTTTGCTCCTTACATCATCACACCAAGGAGGCTGGGGGTGCACAAGGAGTTGGGAGGGGACACAGCTGGGATAGCTGAGCCCAACTGACTCCAGGCATATTCCACACCACATGATGTAGTGCTCAGCACACAGAGGTGGGGGAAGGAGAAATGCATGAATGTTTGGACTAGTGTTTGTTTCCCCCAGTCACCGTCACATGGCTGCAGCCCTGCTTTCCTACAGCTGGCTGAACACCTGCCTGACCATGGGAAGCAGTAAATTAATTCCTTATTTTGCTTTGCTTGTGTGTGTGTGCCTGTTGTTTTATCTATCAAACCTATTGTTTGTCATTATCTCGACCCAAGAGTTTTCACATTTTTACTCTTCCAATTCTCCCCCTCATCTGTTGCGGGGGAAATGACTGAGTGGCTCTGTGATGCTTAGTTGCTGGCTGGGGTTAAACAAGGACACGTGACATTCCACGTGGTGTTTTATTAACCATGTATTTATAAACTAATGAATCAAAATAACGATCAGGAATATCTAAACAACAGCTCAGAACATATTTTAAAAGTTACGTATATTAATAAAGACTGATGCATAGAAAATTTATTCCTAAAATTCCAAGTACATGAGAATAAATTCCAAGAACATGAGACTCATAACTCCTCCTCAAAACTGAAAATGATTGTGTATCTGAACTACTACACCAGTTGTGTGACGGAACCTCTCCTTCAAAGCACCAGATCAGAGGACAGATTCACAGACATTATTTACTGCATTATCTTTTATTTTAGACATCAGCATTTTTCAAATGGAATCTCAAATCTGATTATGAGAAGATAGCAGGTTGGCATTCTTCAGTCCTACCAGGCCTTATCCCACACTGCACATAAATCAGCTACTTTCAAATGTTGTCAGGGAGGAGTTCATTGGTTCTTTAAGTTCACTTTGTGCCTCTCAGGAAATCAAATATTGCCAAGTCAGAAGATAATATTCACTTTTCTCAATAAAGCACGTTGTTCTGATATTCTGTTAGGATAAAATTTAGTAACACTGTCTAACATTATTTAAAGGCATAAAAAATGACAAACACTCATCAATCTTAAAAATGCAGTTTATACTAAAACAAAGAATCTTAAGAAAGACCTGGAGGGAAAGAAAGCCATGGTTCAAAGGATTCAAGAATTTCAAGGTTTGAAGGATTTCAAATTGGTTCATTAAAAAGTCTATCTGGTTCTTCCTGAGAGAACAACTCTTTCTGAGAATTAGTTTCAGAAATATTACTTGTAGAAACTAGTAATATGATTGGGTCATTCAGTTAAATTAAGGAAAAAATTATTACTTTTATCATTTTAGAGGCCTCTCATTCAAACAATAAAGTTTAGTACCTCCTACAATATCAATCCTCTCCAAATTCTCCCCTCTGTCCTCCAAATACTTAGAAAAGGGACAGAAATGAACTAGCAGTCTTAATCATGTTGTGAATTGATTCCTAATGTTATGATGAACAGGAGACTAAGAAAAAGTAGATATAAAAGGAAATCAAACAATACGGAAACACTTGAGAATGTGAATTTGTGAAATTAGCACTTTTGTTTGAGAATCAGGCAAGATTTTCACGGACATCACTTGCTGGAAAGTATAACTGATACTCCAGCCTCCAGGTCTGTCTGTCGGTCGTTTAAGCAAGCACCTTGGAACACGCAGAGGTTTTCTAATTTTCCACGGGCTCTCCCTCGAGAGGGAGCTGTGATGATGGCTCTGGCGGCTCTCCGGGGTGTGCGGGGTCCCGCGGCGGCTCCGCGCACAGCGGGCGACAGGGGGCGCGGGGCGCTGCGGGACACGGCCGCCGCTCCCGGGGCCGCTCCGGGGCCGCTCCCGGGGCCCCGCCACCCCGCGGCACCAGCCCACCGGCCGCAGAAACCACCGGCGCCCTTTCCAACTAAGGCTTCTGCCTTAGCACAGAACACACAATTATATGCCCCACGGTAAATATAAAAAAAATAGTTAAATCCTTGGTTCTCCTCCTGAATAAGGTTCAGAACTGCACAATCTGCTATGGTAACTGATTAGCATTGAAAACTTCAAACTATGTTTTGCTCGTGGAACATTTAAATATTGGTACGGAAAATGAAATATTATTTCCCTGTATATTCCAGAGATTAAAATAGTTGGGGGCAAGGGGCGGTGGGCAAGGGGGGGAGAAGGAAAAGGAAATAATAGAGTCATTACTTTATTATGTATATCCACATTCTTTTCAATTTCAAGCACTGCTCTTTTCACCCATTTCCTCAAGCTTCTTTTTGTTTAAATATTGCTGCCAATACCACTTGAAAAAAAGTCTAACCTCACTACAACTCGTATAAAAAAAAAAAAAGGAAAATGGTTGAACATTAGACTTGAAAGTTAAATTAATAAAACATTGCATCTATTTTTAAAAGGACCAGAAAAGTAGGATCAACAGGGAAGTTGGATCAAATGTTAGACATTTACAGAAGTTTAAAGTTCAAGTGATTTTTAAGATGCACTTTTTGGAACTTTGAATGGATCATCAAAATCTGTTCATTCAATAAAGGGACAATGGCAGGAACTGTATTAAGACTTTGAAAGAGTTGATCTAAAACTTTGTTGCAAACACCAATCATGACAAATCTTACCCTTCTTTTTTGAATTAACTGTTCACAAATAAACTACTACTTTCTGCACAATCTACATATATTAAATCCTGACTTTGTGTCTTTTACTGTGTCCTGTTGCATGGATGATATTTAAGGGGGGTCCTAGTCCTATTTAGACTATGCAACAAACAGAAAGCAGCGTAAGTGAAAACATTAAGCTGTGAATTTCTCCTAGAAATTCACAGTCGTTTGCACTATCATCTCAAGTTGATATTTGTATAGATACAGAGGGCTAAAGTAAGTACATAATTTTTCCAGGTACAGGAAGACCGAGTTGGTACTTTGGCGATAGTTATCATTTTACCAGACCTGAAGGATGCTTTCTTTGGTTAACTATTTCCATACTTATAGGAACAACAAGCTATCTACATCAACATAGTACCCTATTAATTAATATACTTCACTGTTCATATTAGTAGCAAATCTATATTTATGTATAAATATTTTAATTACTTTTATTTTCAATATACAAACACTCAGACCAATTCCAGTTAATCAAGACTAAAGAAAGGTAAATATAAAATTTTTAACTTTATTGACAATATACTCTTCTTTATGGTACATTATGCTAACTACATCTGTGTTTTTTAAAATTAATCATTCTAGTATTTGCACCATGCAACTTCTTTGTTGATTATTGCTGATTCAAATCCTTGGGATATAGGGAAAACATGCTTTGTATCTGCATAGTTTACCCTGAAATATTTAATCCCCCTCACTGACATAAAGACATGAACACTTTTCACTAACATCGTATCTAGGCTGAAAGATAACTGTAAGATTTCTCTATGTAAACACACACATTTGTGTGCATTTACAAAACCTCTCCAAGAAAGGTTTAGGAAGTACTCTGTTTCAGATTTAAATGTCATCTTTTATAGTACAGTGCTGCAGGATTACTTTTGCATATCATAAATAACTGGCAGAATTAGGGAATTTTAAAATGTAGCAGGAAAAAAAAACATTATTATTATTATAATTCAGACAGACCTACTGACAAAAACCCTAAAAAAAAAAAATTCAAGTCAGAATAGGACACTTAGTGAGAAATCTAATCATCAATGTAAACTTCAGTGCTTCATACACAAAAAAAAAAAAAAAAAAAGAAAAGGAAAGGGAAAAAAAGGAAAAAAAAGGAAAAAACCAAAAAGAGCCAGTATCAAACTGGATGACAACTACATTCCAGTTGTTTGCTTTTGGTATTAACCTCACAGACAAAAGGAATCTCTTTGGAAAGCTAATTTGAAAGTAAATATGCATAAAGTTGATTGTTTAACTTGCATTAATCTCAGAACAGAATCAAGACCATAACTAAAATAACGGCTGGGGCACACTGTGATGTCTATAACTGGATTTTAATTGACTTGAAGACTGTCATAGTCCTATTATCATAAAACCTGTAATGCACTTCCAGCATGGAGGACCCATCTGTGCCCACCATCCATCTGTTTAGACATGATTGGCAAAGTGGTAGGGAACTCGCAGTGGTTGCCTCTGCCTGAAAGGAATAAACCACAGGATCTTCCAGTGAGTGCCAAAAACTTCTGAGAAGGTCTGCTGCCATGGCTTTCGGGGCCTCGATCTACAGAAGACAGCATTATTAGTGAAAGACAGCACACCCACAGTGCACTTCAGTCAGCTACAACAATGTAGGTTGGCTGGGGATCCATTACTGGACTCTGATGAATTGTGTCCGAGCATCACAAATACAACTTTTATTTCATTACGACACACAGCTGAGACTTAACTTCGGAGAACAGAAACTATCTGTGTCATCAATCAAACAAAGGCACCTTTGGAAGCACAGGAGACCTCAGAATCAATGAAATGTACATCAAAACACAGCAAAAAGCATCTTTTGATCTGTACTTTTGAAAGAAAATATAGTCCCACTGGCTTTGGGTAGGGAAAGAAAGGGAACATGAGGCTACTTTGTGTGTACAACCAATATTAAAAGATTAGTCAAGTGCTGCTAGAGATAGGAAGTACAGAGCACAGCACCATGCAAAATCCTCTTAATAAAGTGCCTTTAGTTCCTTTACTGTCTCAGCCAGTTTAAAAAAACCAGCTACTCCCTTAGCATTTCAGCAATGTAGGAATTTTACAGGACTTACATGTCTTCACAACAGTTTGACATTTTTTCTATGCTTGTTGTGTCCTGTTGAAGAAAAAAAAACACCATTAAAAAGTATTTTTTTGTATTCCTAACTTTAAAAATGTCATTAGAAAAGCAAGTAAATAAAGAAGGGAATGAATTATTAGTGTACACTGCCTTGACATTAGTTCAGAAGGTTGCATATTACACATATGCCGTATTAGTTTTAAATTAATGTGAGATTACACACATAAATTTTAACTCAGTCTGTTAAATGATTTTTACAAGCATGGTATTAAACTATACTGTGTAGTTTGACTACAATACCAAAGAATGCCAACAAAACCTTTCAGCATTATTACAGCTAAAATGAATTCAGATATTACAATTAATTCACGGGACACTTAGAAGCAATGTGTATAAGGTACACTCTTGCCATACTTTCCACAAGCACTCATTCCAGACGTGGAGTATTCCACTGAGATAACCGCAGGAAAAGTTAGTAAAATGCAACCATTAACAGATGTAGTAGTTTGAAAAGCAAGAGTTAGTCAGAAGTTTTAAAACCATTATCTTCATGAGTATTATAATGCAAACAGCACAACTGAAAATATATGATGAATTTCTGCAGTTCTACAGTTAAATACCAAATTTAAAAATTGTTCTCTTAAAATATAAACGCTAAATAATGGGCAGAGTTAAGGCAATCTGCAGCTAACAGCAACTTAAATTCATACTTTAATTATAAAACATTAAGAAAAATAACAAACCAATTTTAGCTTAGATCATCCCCAAATAAAACTTTTAAAACTACCAATAGTACTTTTTTCCTCACTTTTCACTATGTATTTCACAAAAAAGCTTCCCTTTTTTTTGTGAGTATCACATAGGGGGTTTCAATACACATTTATAGTTCATTACATCCCCAAATCATTTGTGAAGCTCAAAACACAATTAACTGAAATATTCCTCATGGTTTCAACTCCTTTCTATTGGTAGTTTGATATTTCCCTTTACTTTTCATTGATTCAGGCATGCACACAATGCACCTGTCAAATTACAGCAGCATTTGAATAAGACCAAGAGCTAATCTCAGTTGCCCCAACCACATACAGACAAAAGGACTGTGGTTTAATTAGGCTGCAACTGCATTGTCACCTGGAAACACTACCTAGCACTAAAAAGCATACTGTGCTCCTTGACTGTTCCTGCCATCACTGCATGCAATTCAGTGCAGGTACTGCTGGGACTCTGCCCGATCTTTCCTGAAATTTTAAGGGGGAAGGGTGAAATATGAGTGGGAAATAATGTACAGGAAGCTAATTCCCTGCTCCACCAGACATGGGTGGCCCCAACTCCCTTGCCAGTTTTTGTCCTTCTATTCTACTTCCCAGGTCTGATGAGTTTCAGAACAGGATCCCTTACCACACACTAAATGGTAAAAATCTTAATTCTGCCCACAACATATCCAGCTGAATTCCAGACGCACTATGGCAAAAGAGAGAAGTCCCCTTTCCTCAGACCAATCCATCAGGATGCACAAGTTCTTGCCCAGAAGTTTGTGTAGAGAAGGCATGCCCAGAGCAGGTTACATAAACCCTGCTGGCCCCATCATCAGGTGGGTTTTAACACCGACTCAGGGTGGGAGGCAGCAAATTTTAAATACTGCTTGTTGTTTTGACTGCCACAGATGAACTGCTGCTCTAGTGCATCCTTTCACCTTACAGGCCTGTCTCCCCTCTCCTGCCACAAGCATCAGAAAAGCAGTACAAGACACAAGTCATTCTCCTTGTTAGGGCAGGATCTGACTGCACAGCAAAGGAATACCTTGGACTGGCTTTTTGTTCAGCTTTTCTCAGAAAAAACACCACCTTTGCTGACCACAGAAATTCATACAAGGCTTTTTGAATAAAAAGTACTAAATAAACAAGAGATTACTTCCATGGTATTTCAGCAAGGTGGAAACAGCATTTTCATGAGATGCTATAGCTCCTTTTTTAACTGCAAAAATACCTCAGTTCTAGGAATAATTTTCTGGTCAACTCAAAGCTGTCTATCCCATAGTACAAAATAATACTGGTACGTTTGAAAGCAATAATGGCAAATGATCTTTTTTAAAACAATAACATGCTAGTCCAGACTCTAAACTGCCTTGTAGCTATGGAAGATTTATGCTACCATTTCCAAAAAGGGGCTTTTAAACCAGCTTTGGGTGCAGAATTAACATCACCAAATACCTTAAATATGGCTTTCTGCTGTGTTTCTCCACATTGCTTGTTCACTAATACACTTGTGCTACTCCCTAAAATACTGTGTTTGAGATTTTTGGGGAGAAATCACAGGTTGGAAACTGGAGATTGTATTTCATTTTAAGTGTTGTCATGGCATGTTATCAAGACCTGAAAGGTTCTCATTAGGGTTTGCTCCCATCAAAAATGTAACCTGTTAAATTAACTAATTTAAACCATCAAAACGCCTTCTTTCTTCCCCTCTCCCCTTCCCTTAAAATGCCAATACATACTTTTCCTTTACAATGACGTAATTAGGGCTAAGCAGCAAGTCCTTTGCTTCTCGGATACTTTTCGAAATTATAAAAATTTTAAGAGACGCTGCAAACTAGCAAAGACACATTGCTCTGAAGTTTAGCTGCTTAACAAGTGCTAGTGACTGAACTTAATAAACAAAATGCCCCTCATACCTTCCTTCCCCCAATACTGCTGCCAAACTCATTTGAAATGTACTTTTATTTGAGACTGAACCAATTTACCTTTTCACATGAAAGTGAAACTTCACAGCAACCCAGGAAAGTCAGTAGCCCCTCTGGAGACAGGAGATGAAGCAAAAGGAGAGTACCACAGTTGAGTTTTGACCTGTTACTTAAGGCTTCCTTCTCAGACATTAATATTTCTTCTTTGGAGACAAAGGACCAGAATAACCACTATTCTTCTGAATGACAAGGTGTTCTGCTCATTAAGACATCTCACAAATGGCTTTCAACCAGAATATCATCTCTCTTAATTATTCATTTGATGTACACCAAGATTTTGCTACAACATCAGAATTACTGTGTTCAGCCTAAGAGGCTTTGGCTGTCTGCATCTACTATCAGCTTGGATTACTATTAATACAAACAGAACTCTGCTAAGATTTTTTTTTTCCAGACTCAAAGCTAATGCTAATGTTAAAACCTTTTGGAGCACTGGCACTCATCCAAAAGTTTAAAATAACTTGGTATGAGCAAACATCACATATCTATGGAATCCTAGTAATCTCTAAGTCTAAAAATCCCTTAAAATTTGCAATTGAATACAAGATGAAATTGACAAACACACAACTGATTATTTGACATGATGGATCATATGGATTCCCAAAGTCATCATCCAGATGGGAAATAAAAATTGTTCCTGCACCTGGTTATTCAGAGATACACAGGCAATGGTAAGCATCTTAAAGCAACTAGAGAAAAAAATCACACCTTAGTGAGATAGGCAAAAGAAATTAGAGGAAATAAACACAGGCATAGGAATAGGAAAAGGGCAAAGTGTTCAGATTCTGCTGAGGGGAGAAGAAATGTGGGGTTTTTTCACTTTGAGCTTATACTACAAGTCTGTAAGAGCACTTTGCTTACTCCAAGTAAGCTACTGCCACAGCTAAGACTGCTGTAAGAGGAAGAAGAATGGAAAAAAAGACACATGTAAAAGCACCGAAAGAGTTCTGCAAACCAACTTCAGATTCACTTGCAAATGAATGCATCCACATTAGCTCCTAAGAGAACTGTATCTTTCACATCTATACTTTTATTTAGCATAACCAACTGCCAAAAAAAAATTAAATAAATAAAAGATCACATGCGCTGTTTAACAAACTGTGCTATAGGATGGGTTTTATCATGAACTAATTCAGCATGAAAAAACCACATGCAAAGGGTATTTTTTGCTTACTGATTCATCTTTTCTGAGGGATAAACTGTAACTTACAGGACTAACTCCAAAGCATGAAGCTACAATCCCTGGTTCAGTTTTTCTTTTGTGTTTGCTTAAAGTGATATGCAATCACTACAGATCTATTAAATACTTGCAGTAGAAGAATGTAAGCATTATGCCATGCTTTTAGTATTTTCAAGTGTTCAGTATAGGCGAATCAGCAGAAAAATACGATGAAACAGAAAAAGAGAAAACAAAATTTGCAAGCCTTCCTGGATTTGCAGCCTTTGCTTTTATCTGAAAGTTCAAGACAACACATCCTTTATATAAAGGGGTTTTTTTGCTTTCTGTATAACATCCTCTCATGGTGTGCATGCAAGTGACAGGTGAGCAATTCAAGAACATAAAATACTAAAAATAGAAAGAATACATCGTATTTGAGAAATTTTCTCTTTTTCTGGCATTAAATACATTTTGGATTTACTTCTGGCCACTTTTTACCACTTTTTTTAATCTAGACTTCTCATACACGATTATCAATTATAATTATGTTCAGCCTGAAAATTATTAATTCTGCTTTAACTTTAAATCCCTATATGAGACTCATGTGTTAAATGAAAAATAAAGCTACACTACGTTACACCTAGGGAATAGTCCTGCACTCCTCTATGCTCTGATTAATTTAGTTAAAAAGATTTCCAATTTATTTATCAGATATCAGAAAACTATTCAATAAAAAGAAACTTTCTGATAACAAATGAGGGAAACATCTACAATGGAGGAAATACAAGCAGATCTCTTAACTTCAGGCTATTTCAAATCCGTGGTATGTTTGGTGCAGATATCTGCATGACAAGAGACATGAAAAAAAGGTGTTACATATATTATTGATACCTACAATTACCTTAAGACAAAAATATCAGGGAAAAAATACTTAAGAAAGCTAGTTGTTGATCTTCTTCACACAGAAGCCTTTTTAATGGTCTGATGTCTAAATCTGACAAGTAACATGTAAACAAAATATACTCAGCCCATGGAATACTCAAACATTATTTTTATAGTTACTTATCTTCAAGTGGTTTAAGGTACTACCTTCACTGTTAGAAAAATAGATTAGTAAAAGGACTTCATTCTTGAGTGATGAACTGGGCATAATTTTGGCATGATATCTGATGATATTTTACACTCCTTGCACAGTATAAAATCAGTAAAAATTGCACTTTTTCCTTATAATATTGTAAATTATTAATTTCAATAAAAGTATTCATATTTACCTAAGACTATGCAGTGACCTAAATAAAAGAGATGAGAACTTTTGCTATGTAGAGTTTCTTACACTTCTATTTATTCCTACATTTTAAATAGCTCATAAAAGAGGCGATTTTTTTAAACAAACTAGTGTTTTATTTTTATGGTAAATATGTATTTAAAGATGTCAGAATACATTCATTAAAAATGCTAAACAAATTCCAAGTCCATTTGAGAAGAATAAGGTAAAAATACAAAACAATTTACACTGTTAACAAAAATAATATTCAAAGTCCAGGACATTACTAATTCCTGACAATTTAATTTATAGGACTTCACACAGTCTTCTAATAGCCCATCTACCTACAGGTGGATTAAAGGTAGAGATGGGAAAAGGGGAAGGGATAAGAATAATGAGGAAGAGGAAGACAGACAATGTTAACATTAAGTTATTTTGTCTCAGTAATTTCCAATTACTGTTGGGAGTAATAGTTTATATACCCTTTGCTTTCCCTCTACAATTTCTTTGTATCGTACACTATACTATAGCCACATAAAGAATACAATTGCCTGGAAATCCTAATTTCCCCTACCAATCCTAATTTTTAATATGCTAAACTTAATTATGAGGATTAATAGTTCCTTGATTATGCTTCTGCCATGTTTGAAAAAACAGGAAAAGCCCTTGTATTCACTAATCAAAATAGTATTTAATAGATTATCTGATTAAAGATATGATTACAAATATTTTTAATTACAAGATACTTATTAAAGACAAAAAGCATTTCAGCAGAACTAGATCACTTGTCACTCTGGATATTAAATCAGCAATGGACTAATACAATAAAATATGCAAAGAATTAAAAAGCCCTTGATTTTACTAATAGAATAACTGCAGCTACATTTTCATCATTTTGAAACTCAATCTTTGTAAAAAGGTTGAAAAACTACCTAGTAAAATACACTTGCTATTTTAAGGTGAAAAGCAATAAAAAGCAAGTATCAACATTTTAAAATGCTTCTAAGGGGAAAAAAGTATGTGGTAGGCACCATATTTTGCACCAGACAGGCTGTTGAACACTATTTTCCCTTCTATCCTTCGTAAAGAAAATAAAGGGAAATTTCTCTTTTCCACATCCAGAAAGTACTGCTGCAACAGGATATTGGCATATCACTGCACACCATCCAAACAGTTAATTAACAGGAAACCCTGGTAGCATTAATTAAATTAATAAAGTCACTGTCCACTTAGTTTATGATAATACATCCACTACTTTGCACAAAGGCCACATGGTATCTATTAAATTTATAAAAGCCTATCCATTAAATAGTTCTGCCCCAGAGAAACAAGTTAATTACTAAATAGTTTCAATGAAAAGTTTTTCTCTGCAATACCAGCATAAAACTCATTAAATCATATTTAATGGACTGTAGTGGAAGAATTAAGAAAATTTCTTCCATAGAAATAGTTTGTTAGAACATATGGAAAAATGAAAACACTGTTTAGTGTTTCAGATAAAAACAATCAAAGGTAATCCTTTAAAATTAGGGTTCAGATTAGTGTCTGCAAAGGATGCTGTTTAACTGAAACATCTGGTAGCGTTACGTTGAGAGACAGGCCTTTTTTAACTTTGGAAATGAGATTAGTAGATCAGTTATTTGTAAGTGTCCAAGTAATTTCTAATTATTTTATCTGGGTCACAGATAATCCGCTTTTGCAGGGCTCCCACAATGACATCAGAGGATCACTGTTGAACTGATTATCCTGTTACCTTCCACCATCCATGGGAAGACCGGATTTTCCTTTTGTACAGAGAAAGAGAAAGAAGTGGCTGATTGCTTCAGACAGGTAACAGCCAACAAAATAAAGAACACCACAGCTCTTGAGAGGAAGAAACTCTAATATATGCAAAAGGACCTTTAAAAAAACAGTCAACAAACTGAATACTCAGCAGTATCTGGTGCAATTAAAAAATTCACTAGATATTAACAACTATCAAAATAATCAGAAAAGCCGTTGTTTAAAAAACAGCCTGCCATATTATTACATGTTCTACAGCAATGCCTTGTAGATCAAACATAACCAATACAAGAATCTTACAGTATAAATAGAAAAACTAGGTTTTATCATCATTTAACTCTTGATGTGAAAAACATAGAGGAGCAACTTCTTAAAACTGAAATGGAATATGAATGAGAGAAATGCAAATGCCAGGGCTGGTCTTCTACTAATATACACATGAGCATCCTGACAGTTCCACCTTTTTAAAACACACTGAAAAAAGCATTCTTTTTAAAATAGCTCTGTACCTCCAACAAGCATACATCAGAAACAATAATAAAATTTGATAAAAGAGACTTTTTTTCCTAGGTGAATTTATGCCTTTTCATAGGCTAGTTATGGGGTTTTTGAGGAAAACAAACATCTGTTACATATAAAAATGAGAGAAAAATTCTTGAAAAACACATGTCAAGAAAATATGTCTTGAGAAAGCAAGCAAGTTTCTGGGTACTATTTGATTTAGCTTCCCAATAGATTTCATTATTTCATATAACTACACGAAAAAAAGGAACTGGAAATAAAAATCAGTAACACAGATACATCCTTCTCAATACTTTCTTCTAGCTTAAGTGCACAATACTCTTTTCTAAATAAACTTTGTTTTTGTCACTTCAATACAATGTCATTAATAGGTGTACACAACTGTTGCACAAGACAGGTTGACTGTATTTTTTTTTGCAGAAAATTTTAAAACTTTCTGAAATGGACAAAGTGATAATTTACCCATAAATCATACTTCTACTACTTACGACAAACCACCAACAAAAACCCACATCTCTATCTTCACAGGGTTTTAAAGTGTCTATACTGCAGCTACCTTGTCACCCTGTAGTGACAAGATAATCTTTAAAATTGTTACTGTCGGTAGGAGAGTAGAAGAGTTGCACTCCTGTAAGGTGCAACTCCCAAAATTCTTTTTGGTATGTTTTTCTTTGTTTGTTTTACTTAAGAGTTTGCTACTACTTTTCAAGCAGTGTCATTTTAAAAATCATGGTGTCTGAGAATGTAAGAACATAGGCTCCAGTTAAGGAATATAAATTTCCAGTTACAGAATATACAATTCAAAATTGCACTACAAGAAATGGCAGGGAATAGAGGAGTGGTAAAGCAAGTAAGAAGCACAGGAGACAAGCAGACCTTCAACAAAAATGCATGATCATTTTGGAAAGTACATCAGACAGTGCTTAAGTCATGGGTGAAACCAATTTTTTCCATCCAGTTCTCTAAAAACTTGAATATTGTAAGTAAGAAGACTAATTGTTATGATGTGATTTTAAGAGGAGTATCTTCTTAAGAGTCCTAGAGGTCCTAAATTAGGATTTTAAACTTCTCCCTATTTCAGAGGCTTATGAATTAGAAAGAACCTAAATACTTCAATTTCCAAATTATCCAAATAAAACTTCCCCAAGAGTAATGTAAAGTACATGCTAGCAGAAGTGTTAAAAGTCAGGATAACAAAATTAGAGGCAAATAGAGTTCAGGGAAAGCAACTGGGGAAGGAGGATGAAAAGAGCCATGTGCCCCTTCTGATAGAAGTGTGTTTCACATATGCTAGTTTCTAAGGAGAAAGCACTAATCCTGTATACAGAGGCCACCTCAGCTGCTCCCCTCTTCATTGGAACAATTCATGTCAAAAGTTCCTCTAAGGACAGTTTTTGCCAATCAGCTGTTCTCGCTGTTCTCCTCTCATTGTAGGAAGTCACCTCCTTTGCTCTTTGGATTCTTGGACCTCCAAATGAGTTATGAATAGCCTTGTGCTAATGACATCCTAAACAGTGATACCACAATTACAGTGCTGGTAAGTGTGCTCAGAGAAATTACTATGTGGTGGGTTACTTGGTCTATTAATCACCTTATCAAGCAGTACAGCCTCAAGAACATTCTCTCTGTAAGAGCCGTATTTTAGTACACAAGTTACAAAGTTTTCATTTTTACCAGAGAGCACATTTTTTCCAAGCACCTTGGTATCTGTTGAACACACATGAGGCAGGATAACAGCACAATACAGGCATATGCAGAATACATGCATATTTTTCTTAAAGACCTTTTTAAAAATTGGTCTACTGTTATAATCAAAGACAGTAACACAATGACAGGCACAGATCAGTCAACTGTGCAACAAACCTGAATTTTGCAAAGTGCCAGCACACATGGCAGAATACTTCACCTGCACTTCATAATGTGCTGCTTTGCTTTTCTCTTTTTAGCCACTGCCTTCTTCCAGAAAAACATGATGGAGAATATCAGATATATTCTTTCCATTATGCATTCAGCCAGACATTTTATGACTTCTGAAAAAATATATCAAAGAGGAGAAAATGCCAATCTATGAAAACCTAAGAAAAACTTCCGGTCATTCTTACGGTTTGTCAATCTACCACTTAATTCCAGCAGAGTGTAACTCTACTTCTAAGAATGTACACAAAGATCACATATGCAAATTTATTCTGCACATTAAACTTTATCTGCCTTGGTTTTGTGGCGGAAGGATAAATTTCTGTAAATATAAAGATCAAGAATCTGGAATTTTTTAATAAGCATGTCTATTATTCCTGGAAAAATGGGGCCTTACCTTTATATTACTAAGATGAAACAAAAACTATTGGCTTCATTTCTGGAAAATTATGTAATGATGGTCAAGCAAGTTTACCTTATGGAGAATCAGGAAGTCTTGTTATAAAAGGGTTAAAGTTTGATAAATCTTAGATTTATCTTTCTTTCCAAAAATTTTTGCAGCACTTGAAATACAGGTAAATAGTAATGTTAAACACCAACAAACCTTAACCTGCTGGACTCCACCAAAATTTAGATCACAGAGCTGCAACACTTATTGTCTCTACTATTTAAAAACAGCTGTTTTTCCAGGAGCTGTGGTATAAATATTAGTATGTGTTAAACTGCAAGAACAGGCACAAGTGCATGAACTACAAAAATGGGTATTACCCGTTCTCCCATACTAGCATAAGAGTTGCTTTGCCTTTTTCAAAAGGCCTATGCTCTTGTTCCTTGCACACATCTCTAGGCAGCTTCAGCACTGAAATTAATGCTTTCAAGAATAGCTACAGAGCAATTCATATGACATATTCATATGCCTTAACTGTGCATATCCATGCCTCCAAGCATCTTGAGTTTCTTTCAACTGAACCTTGTCTGCACTATTACAGTTTAATGATTGTGTTCTGCTGTTAAGTTTTGATCTATACCTTATGCTAAGTTAATTTCATCACTAATTCCATATTTAATAGAGAGCTCATTTCAGATAAAATTTGCTTAATTTACATAGGAAGGTTAGATGCTGAACTGTAACTCCAGCACAGTACACCACAGAAACATCACTGCTTCTTACTGTTCATGGTTCATTGCTTCTACAAGACTTGAATGTCTTGCACACTCAATGTGCTCAGCTTCTGGGTGGGCATACCAGTTGCATTGTTCCCTACTCTACCACTACAGGCATTTCTGCAGAGAAACTACTAACTCACCTGCTATCCTCCCCTCTGTCTTGTCCCATTGCTAGCCAAAGCTCTCAGTGCTTATGCAGGAAGCAAGTCCCCACACTAGAATGCTGGCAATCAAAAACGGTTTGCACAGAAAGAGTTTCTGACACCACTTGCAGACTCAGCACAACTGCACCAAAGAGACTGGCTTTGTCTGAAGTCTGACTGGTTGTTGCCAAGCAGACTTCCTCAAAAAGACTGTATAGTTTATTCTTGCCAATTCTGTATTTACGAAGAAGAGAATGAAAAGGGAGAAAACTGTGCTGCTGGTATGAAATGCTCTGACTGGGGGATGGACTACACGACCTACATTGTTCAATGAGTCAGTGCAGCAGCATCCACATGGTGTGAATGAATTAATGCTAGAGATATACCAGTAATGGATTTCTACTTCCCCAACAATCCCATCAAGCCTAAAAATTGTCCATACGACAATAGCCTCTCTGCTATTGGGGGGACAGGTAGGGTGCAGTGAGAGGCCTTAATGAAGATCTGTACTTTTCAGCATCTGCCTCTCACAGACCATCCACATCCACAATTACTGGAGTATGTTTGTTTCACAAAGTTTGGCAAAGATAACAAAAGAGAGTGCCCAGGCATACTGCAGCTCAGCAATTATGATTTCAGCAGAAAAACTGGACTTGAAAATGCTATTAGCCCACACCTGTTCGAGGGTAGCTGCCAGTTCTGTAAGTGAATAGGATGTACTTCACAGTATATTATACAACTGACAGAGAAAGAAAAGATTTTACAGCAGTCTGAAAGTGTTAAGGCTCAGACCAGTGAATTTACAACTAGGCGTTCATGCCTGTTGCAGTGGCAGCAAAGTTGGTATCCTCTGTCAGAACAGAAACGTCCCACATTTCAGGTGTATCTGACAGAAACAGGTTCAGTCTGAGAAGTCTTATTTCACATCCAGTAATAGTATCCGAATGGATGCTGATGGTCACTGCTAAAATTCAGTCCAGCTTCTGGCAGCACACAGAACAGAATGACAGACTTAAGGTCTGTTCCTTTCTTCCTTCCATATCCTATCTGTGGTTTAGTGCAGTACTGATCACATGCGTTTTCTGATCCGTCTTGTACATAGCCATTTAACAGAAACTAAAAAGACCTCCATATTTCAGTATCTGAACAGTTAGGCTCACTGAGTTTCTGTCTCTGCCTCTCCTATTACTGGTGAGCAGAATTCATCACTTCAGCTAGATAGCCACCATAGTGGTGGTCTAGAAAAACATGCCTGTTCTAGATGATGCACACATAAAGGTGGTGTGCCAGCATTTAAACAGGGAAGAGAAAACCTGTCAGCAAGACCCTGGAACAGAAATCAGGCACACAGTAAAGGTGCACAAAGGTACATCTGTTGACCTGGGAATTGAGAATAAGTGCAGAAAGCAGTCTGGTAGAGCAGCTGGAGAATAATAATAGACAGTAAAGCTACCATGACAGAAAAAGAAAAAGGCAGTAAATTTATATAAAGGTAATACAGTAAAACCATAAAGCAGTAATATTGCTTTAATGTAATTAAAAACTATACAGTAATTTTTTTCCTTTATTCCATACAAAAGAATTACACAATACAGTTAGGAGGTTTTCCATTATGTACCTACAAAGGTTAATACTGTGCAAAACTTCGCTATTCCAAAATGAAATATCAGGCAGATCTCAAACAGTTGTAGTCACAAAAATGCTGCCACCTTTAATGTTACTGTCTTTAAAAAAAGTTCAGCAGGCAACATCATAGACTCTTTCAGCATCTACATATCCAACCAATGTACTCTCTCTGTAGTGTTAAACAATATTTTAAATATTTGTATGGAATCTCAAGATAACTTTAAAGAATTTCCTGGCAGCTATTAACTTCTAATGTACAGAACAGGATGTTAACGCCAAAAAAAGCTTGTTTCTTGTATATATTTATTACATTACCAAATTCATTTAACTGGAAAATTTTTCCATGCAAAGGATTTTTTTCCCTTGTATCTCTAAATGCGGGATATGCATCTGGACTGTAAACTGCACATGATTACATTCCACAGTTTAGCAAATAAAGAGATGAACAGAAGCATATTTATCAAAATACTTAACAAAGAGGCTGTGTTCTCAAAATTTGATTTGTCAGTGAGCCTCACTGTCACATAATTTTGATCAGGGTACACAAGAGTTTAAAATAAAAACAAAAATCAAAACACACAACTACATACATTGTACACTGCACAATTCTAGGACAGGGTATGAGTTTATTTTACAATACAAATCAGGAAACTGACTTGATAGGTGAAATTATCAGACACTTGTTTGTTAGAAAGCTTCTTAGACTTCACTGGTGTCAAGAGGCTTGACAGAGCACATATCAAACAAGTGCCTTATAGTGCAAGTGTTTTTCTAGTCTTCCCTTAAATGCAATCTGCTTTTCTGCATTGACTAATTGTACTGAAAATAAAACTAATATATACGTCTAAAATTAGGTACTTACAGTGAAAATACCCATTAGCTGAGTGTAAAAGAGTCGACTTATTCCACCTAATATTATTAGACCCATGAAGGCAGACATTCTTAGGAGGGCAAGTTCATGTCTATATACAAACACATCCTAGAACAAGACAGAAAGAAGAGAGAGACTTTAGCAGCTACAAATTAATTAAAGTCTTTGAACCACGTGGAAAACTAGATGAGAGGTGTAAGAGGTGTTCTCAAAAACTTAAAGCTGAAGGCAAATATTGGATTTTGAGCTACATTGCAAATCACTGATATATTTATTTATGTTTTAAAAGTAGCAACCAATAATCTTTTCTTTATACATGTTAACAGCTGGTGGTTTATTTTGACAGACTGTTAAAAACACTCCTTCAAGTAGTTAAGGTTTTGGGAATAGATCAAGCTCAAATAGGTTATTCTGAATCTTCCATCTCGAACTGTGCCAGATTGCTACACACAAGATATACAAGATAGGAAAACTACTCTGTTAAACAGTCTGATTTATTAAGACTCTTATACCTCAGGTACCGGGCACAGCACATTTCATTTTTACACCACCTCTTTTGAAAGAAAATAAACAACACTCCAAGCTTGACTCTTGAAGATTGTACCTTCAAAGTCCAAGTGTCTGTACTGGATTGTTCTCACTGTAGTGCTGTCTATTATCCAACATAAACTTATCTCCAACTTGTAAATTTTGGCCTTGAGGGGATTATCGTCACTTTGGATAAGGGTGCACAGTAAAGATGCTTCAGGATACAGGAAAATATGGGTGTATTTGATCAGCTGCATTGGAAAGCCTGTTCTCATCCAGCAGAATATATGAGAAGCATTAGAGAGTGTTATGTAATGTCTTCAAAGGTTAGAGAACCTTATTTTTAGCACAGGAGAACATTTTTATGTGGCAGTTATGTACATGTACTGCGAGTTCAGACACCATTCTCTTATTTGTAAGTTACAATTATGTTCTCAAGGCTGTCTTTTGAATATACACATCTTTTTTTCCACTTACAGAAGCTAGATCAGGCCAGAAGTATTAAACCTTTCAAGTAAACTTTGAATTACAACCAGAATACAGAAGAGAACTGAATGAAAGAAAAACCAACCAACCAAAACAAAACTAACAAAAAAAAAACCAACCGCCCCCCCCCAAAAAACCCTAACACTGTTTATGTTCAACCACTAGGACTTGAGGAAGACAGATAGTGGGTTTTAATTAAACAAAGAATAGTTAAAGCAAATTATGTTTAGTAAAAAAAAAAATCTGTTTTTTCATTCAAATAATTTCCATTAAAGTTCAAAATATAAACCCAAGAAAAAAAGTTTAGACTGCCTACTAAAGCTGTGAAGAAAGTCAGTATTTAATGAACAAGTACAAACCACTAGTTAAGCAACTAAAACAAAAAAACAATCCCCAGCAGTCTTTTCTGAACTACTGTAATGGTGCATCCCCTCTCTCCCTCCCTTGTTAATACTGGCCTTTCTTGCTGCTGTAGAAAATTGATGAGGCTGACAGCTGGTCTGCAGGCCTCACAGAGTCAGACCTGAAACATGGACATGGATGTGAAGATTTTGATGGAATGTGTTGTATGAATTTGTCTGATCATTCAAAATCTATTCATGCCCACATTAAGGAATTACAAACAAGTGTGTCAAAATTGCGTGAGGAATCAAAATCTGATTGGCTTACTAGTTTGTTTGGCAATTGGCAAATTGCAGGATGGATCAAAAATCTACTTAAAATTAGATGTCTGATCCTGCTGGTTATTTTTTGCATCCTGCTCATTGTGCCGTGTTTATTGTCTTTTTTTGCAAAGGGCCCGGCAAAAGTCAATAAACGCTGCCTTTGTAATACGAAAACAAAAAGGGGGACCTGATGAGGCTGACAGCTGGTCTGGGGGCCTCATAGAGTCAGACCTGAAACTGGTCAGAATTTACCCGTAAGAATTTTACAGTGGAAATTTTGCAGCTTCAGTGAAACCCACAGAGAAGGCCAAGAAGATAATCAATGAGAGAAGATGTTCTGGACACGAGGAGAGGATGTTCTTGTTATGGGACATTAAGAGTGTACAAGGGAGAACTTGTGGATAATATGTAGAAACTATACCTTTGCTTATATAGCTGATTGTTTTACTGCTTGAAATGGCCACTGTTTGTTAGACAGCCTTGTCATTGTTTGCTAAGCAGCCAATCTCAATAGACCACAGCAGTTGTGAAAAAGTATAAGAATAGCAGTAGAGAAAAATAAAAAACTTCTTCGACTTTGGATTACCGCAAGTGTGTGTGCTTTTATGTCCGCCTTGACAAAGCCATAGAAAATATATTAATTTCCACTTTTTTAACTCTTCTTATTCATTTAATGACTTAATTCAAAGATAAATCAACTCAAAATAAAACCAGTCATACTATTCTTTATTTCACTTTCCATTAGCTAATGAAAGCTTTAAAGAAAAGCAAGGTAAGACACAACTTCTGCTAGTAAAATACTTCTTCTTCATATCTTCATTGGAATGTTTTATTATATTAGAAATGTTTTGATGCATTCAAGCTCAACAGCTCCACAGAAAACAGAAAAATACAAAAGCGTGCCAATGCAAAGTTACATTCTGAATCTAGCATTACACTCCCCCACTAGCTCGCCCTGCAACCTTAATTTAAACGAGTTCCTTCTCTTGAACATAACTTTCAGCATGAAAATTCGTCACTCAACACACGACAAAAGAAAATCCTAGCACACGGAAGAAAGGTTGCATTTTCATCTGACTCTTTTAACCCACATTAAACTAGAGGTACAAAAAAGGATAGACCTTTCACACTAAAGATCACAGAATCATAGAATCACAGGATGGTCTGCGTTGGAAAGGACCTTAAAGATCACCTAGTCCCAACCGCCCTGCTGCAGACAGGGACACTTTTCACTACAGCAGATTGCTCAGAGCTCCATCATATCTGGCCTTAAACACTTCCAGGGATGGGGCATCAGTAAATTCTCCAATGCCTCCTTAGCCTTCGAGCCATAGATTTAAGTCTGCCTAGCTGATCTCTAACCTGTATGGTCAAGGGCAAGTCTTCCTTCCTCCAGCCTTCCTCTCTTGTCCCCAAGGTCTGGGTTTCCTGAAGGACAGTCTAAGCAGTAAAGTCTGAGGCAAAGAAAGAATTCAGTTACTCTGCCTTCACTGTATCTTCCGTCACCAGGTAGCCCATCTGATTCAGCAGCATGCCCACATTTTCCCTAATCTTTCTTTAGCTGTATTTTCAAGGGTTTATAGTATTCCTTTAAAGCAGCACACTGTACCGAGGACAGAGCTTTCAGCAGGAAACACAGGACTATTGTATCTGTTCCAGAAGAGACCATCTTCATAATTTTTCACTTACAATGGAAGATTAATTTATTCAATCATTATTCTTTACTGAAATATGACAAACACAGAGATGAATATGCAAGAAAATATATTAAGATACCTCATTTTTCTCTTGGGGAACGATGTATTATGTAACACATGCTAATCTGGTTGCCTGTGCTCAGTTGTAAATGCCTGGGATGTCCACCTCAACCTGATGATGAAGTCAGTCTATCAACTTGGTTATCACAAAAACAGTGTACAATACGAAACACAGCCAGGCATTCCAGAAAGCAAACTAAAAAATACAGACTGCAGGTTTTGTAGGAAGAAATAGGAAGGACTTAATTCAATCAATATTCATGTACTGTCCTTAGAACTATACTGTAGGAGATCAGGGTTGGGTTGGTTTTACAGAATGCTGAGAAGGAAAATTTTGATGTTTTCATTTTTTTAAAAACTCTACCATCCTGTACATGATTTCGTGATTCTACAAGAAAAGGTTTCCTTTAGACTCTCTTTACATTATAAGTGGACTTTGAATGATACATATTTCCAGATTTTTATTAGTATTAGTCAATGCATAATATTAATATTATTGCAAAAAAATACTTTTCCAAAATCAAATACAATGATTTTTAATTGCAGAAACAGGAACAAAATAAAACTAAACCAGAGCAAAGGGGCCTACAATTTTGTATGTCAGGGGGTTTTGATATGACAATTATTGTAGCAACATTTCTAGGAAACAGAATGTATCAACAGAATTTCTTTTGCTTAAAAGATTAAAAGCCTTCTATAAATAAGGTAAAATATACTGCCAAAGCTTTTACTTTTGCAATTTGACCAGCTGTATCTAGAATCTGTGCCAGCACACCAGGGAGAGAACAACCATGTAGTGATGAGAAGTCTAGTATTTATTCTTCTCATCTCACTACTCAAAAGATTGACTACTTCCCAAAAGATACAGGCTTCCTGACATTGATATTTTTTCATGAAGGTGTAAAATGAAGACTATTCCTGTGTTAGCCTCTGAAAAATCACCAAAGCTTGCAGAAGAACTAATACGCTGATTTTACTCGAACTATCTATTTTTCCTGTGCTATCATCCCACATAGTCAATCTAATTACCCTCTCCTTTATTTCTAGCAGTAATTGCACTCCTCCTGCTGGACAAACAGAGGCAACAACCACAATCTCTTTCTGGGAGTGCATCAATTACAAGAACCAAGAATACTATGAAGCAATTTTCTGCAGTAGGGGATGAAGCTGAAAGATTGCCTCTCTATAGAAATGGCTTCCTCCCTAATCTTTAAAGCTATCACCCTAAACTCAGAACACTTAATTAAAACTTTTTGGGGCTTTCTTTCCTGACCCTTTAAAAATAAGAACACAACTTTTGATTCAGAAAAAGATACTAACATGCTGACCAAATTTTCACAATGCATTAATCACTACTGTAATAAAATTATTTCACAACAGCACTAAAAGCAATTTTAATTTACAGCTTCTGTGTTATGTACTACTTTATACCAAAGAATAAAAATTCAGATGAAGGCACATTGCCAAAAAATTCACAAGTATTTTTAATAAGCAAGAATAAGCTTATTCCAGATGGCTGTTTAGACAAAAAATTATCCAGTTCTTTGAATCTGTGGTAAACACTAGTCCCTGTCAATTCAGAAAATGTAAGCTCTCAGTTACAGCCAAAATTTCAACAAAGAACAGCGCTTCTGTGAAAGGCTGAAGGTACTGCACTCTCTGGGATGCTGTGGTACTTCAGCTTTAATGGATATACGAAGATAAAGACAATCTTTCCGGATGCTTGCGTAAAACCCTAACTCCTACTAAGCCAATCTTCTCACTGGTCCTGTTCGTTTAGTGTCCAAAATACATAGTTCTGGCAAATTATTCTGTGGCACAAAGCTATAGGGCATCACATCCTCAGCAACGCTTCAGAAAATCAGCTTCATGGGACTCTGGTGTCACCTTACAGGCAGATATATCGACCAGGCATGCCAACAAACTATTTTTAGTTTTCTCTACTTCACTGTGTGCTCTCCAATTCTGCAGCTGAAAAACTGAGAAAGCTAAATACTATCCAATGTTACACTATATTTAACAAAGGTCTGAACAGACCAGACTCGCTGTGTCTACTGTTTTTCTATATCGTATAAACCTATTTTTCTCTCTGGGGCACAGAATACTGTATGCTGTAACACAGATCCAATTTTTAAAAGGAAGAGTGTCATCTGCAGTGTCCACATATGGAAACTGATAAAGCCAAAAGAAACACAGGTAAAACTAAACAAAACTAAACAGAACAAAGAACTCAATTTCTTCCACAACTCTCTGTATACTTAGGCAGCCAAACACAGAAACCTGATCCACTCTTCGGGCAACCACATTAAAATGGGTTAAAATAATTGGTGCACATGTATTCTGCCTCCTAACCTGTCACCTGTAAAAGGGTAGATATTAAAATTAGGCCTCTCTCCAAAAGACTTCATATGAATCCAGTTATATTGGCAAGAACAAGTTTTATACATATTCATACTCATTTTATGAACTGTCATCATTAATAATTATTTATTATTTATTATCACCTCTTTAGGTACTGTAAAATATCTGAAATAAACAGGATTTCCCTTTCCTTCTCTTGCACAGACCAGCTCCAAGCAAATAATTTGGTTACCTTTCATACTACTTTTAACAAGCAAGGCTAACAGACAGAACTTTGGCTCATTACCTAACACAGCGTAATTATACCTAATACATTCAGGGACCATTCACAATTACAAGGGAATACCCTACCATGACATTATACTATTAGAAGCTTGCAAGTCTGTTTCAGTGCCTATGGAAAGATGCTCCAAGAAGACAGCAAATTCTTTTCTGTTCTGTATTTCTAGAGTCCCTTAAATGATTTAAATGGAAGTATTGATGTAGATGGACAAAAATGATTAAATTTTGTACATTTAATTATGATTAAGTAGAGTACAAATTTTTGAAGAAAGATTTACAAGAATTCTGAACTTTGGTACATTCCATATAATAAAAGGTTACTATCTATGAATTTGAATATAGCACTTTTATCAGTTTTGGATTATCCAAGGAATACAGTCTTCCTATACTTGCAACTCTCCTCTGCCACATCATCTTCACATACACTTTTAAAGGAACATCACATCCACTTCAGAATGATATAGGAACAAATAAGAAGCTTGGAAGACTATGCCATATCCTTTCCCAGAAGTAGAATTTTTCACAAAGTGAAATTCTTATATAATGTAGGATAAAAAGTCATAGGACAAACGTCACTTGTTAAAAAAAATGGAAAATGGGACTTGCCTTACCCACAATGAAAGGTCAGGTTCCAGTAGCCTGGAAAGATGAGTATGACATCACCAGCAGAGAATATGCTGGGGTGTCACATCAACAGAACTAAAAAATCTGCTCCACCTCAGTATTTGGAAAAAATCCCCACAAAATTTAGAGTGCACTACCAATATCTGAGATAATCTTATTCTCTTCACTTACAACATTTGCAACGTTACCTAATTTTTAAAATGTTTTAAACTTGTTTTCTAAGTTTTTCTCTTTAGTTTACTTGTATTTGTTATAGTCCAGTACAAATACAAAGTTCATTTCAGATTTTGGCTAGAAGTTTTCATGCTTTCTCATGAGCAAGATGGCATAACAGTTTTCTTATAAAGAAAGAGTTCTAACTTTGCTGTTCTGGCACTTTTAAGCACTGAGCAACTTTCAAGCAAAGCTCTTCAATAATTCTAGATAATTCAGGTAATAGGCATAAATGAGCACCACACACAGCAACTTTTAAATACAAGTTTCATAATGCAAGAAATTCCTTAATTTTTTACTCTACTCCAGTCTGTAAGTCCATTTTCTCTGTGTGTACAACTGCCTTTTACTGATAACAAGCCATGGAAGTACTATATTTATATATAGTCCATATAAAACAAACCAAACTTACTTCTCCCTTAACCCACATAACCTTTTCAAAGCAACAGAAAACACTGCTACAAAACCAGTGTATGTTTTTTGCCTTGCAGAATGTTCATGTGTTTTTCTCCTTCCTTAAAAAAGCAGTATCAGCTTTCTTAAACAGGATATTAGGATAGATATACATTCTGCATAAATCTACTTCAGAGAAAGTAAAGGGAAATTTGAATACATCTAAAGTAGTTACCTTACTTCTTCCCAGTACTCATAATCACCTCCAAAGAAACCTAACTGGTTCTGTCCTATCCTAGATTTCTAAGAAAACTAGTATTGTGTTTTTAACACACAGAAATCATATGCTCTTTCATAAAAATATTTTGCTACTTACCATAAATCAGTTTGCTTACTTAATAACATACAGCTAGCTGAACTTCATTCGCTGTCAACAACTGAGCCACCAGATACGTGTAGTTAACTAGATGCCAAAATAAATTACAATGCAACACTAACTATTTGTTTGCTCCACAGACAAAACAGGTTCTTACCCAGTTTTCCTTTTTCAGAGGCAAAAAGTAGTAGTAATGGCAGAAATCAAGTATCAGCGTATAGGAACTAAGGATCTGGGTGTAGAAACACAGTTGCAAAAACAGCCAGTGATTGTCTTCACCAACACAATTATTAATCCTGCAGAGAAACAAAGTGTGTGTATATAAAAACAGGAACACAAATACTTTAACACTAAAATTATGACACTGTAAATAGAAGACTTTATGATTATTTATGGAGCAAACGTAAGAACTACTGGATCCCTTGCACTACCATTTAAAGTGTAGGTTGCACTACTGAGATCACTGCATTGAACAAAAGACACATTTCTCTCTATTTTCATATAACAAAGATACTCCTCAAACTTTAAGAACTCTAGTAATAAAATTGTTTTTTTAAAGTCTGCAAAATTTCCCTGTAATTTGTCTTATCTTCTGCTACTCATCACGTTGCACAGGTTGCGAACTACGGAAAGTCAAAAATCTGGAAATGCAAACAAATGTTTTAAAATAAATGTGATCACAGGCTACCCCAATAACAAAGAAATATGACATAGAAATGAACCAAAGGCACAGAAGACAATAGCATCCCTATTCAGAAACTCCTACATACTCCAACATGAAGGAGCAAAAGAAACACAAGGATTCTAGCTATATTAAGTACAAGATCAAAAACCTTTGAAATTGGGGTATAGTCTGTTTGACAGAAGTTATGTGGATGCAACTTCATGCAAGCATTGGCACGGACATCAGTACCAAGCTAAGTGTGAATGACAAAAGCACTATACTAGTACTATTTTCTGAAGTAGCAATAACTTGACAAAAAATGTAGTTTGAAAAATGGCTAAATCAACATAAGGGAATCCTGATGTCAATTCTGTCCTCTGCAGTTTGCCTTGATGGAAATGATACCTCAGAACTACTTTTGAAATGTTTATTTTCACTTACTCTGAGTTTTACCGGTAGACATATGAAAGCTCAAATTTATTATTTCCCTGCCTTAGATACCTAAATGATTAAGCACAAATTAATTAGGACAAATGAGCAGCAGTCAAGACCACAAAGTTCAAAATGATTCACTAAAACAACAGTAGATTATTAGAAGAAATGTGCTGGTTTTACCATGGACAGTGGTGATCCATCCTCCTCACACAATGTCCACAGCGACTGCAATGGTGTGAACGCTTTGGTCTCATCATATTGCATTTGTTACATAACTCCCAATATTCTCGTTCTAGGTAAACATGTAAAGACACATCAGAGAGATTCAAACTCAGTAGTATGTGCTCATAATAAATCTGTATGCTTGTGATTCTAATTAAAAAAAAGAAATCTTACTATGATCTGAGAAGGATAAGCAGCACATAAAAAACTTTTTCCCACTGTGACCTTAATTAAACTGGAAGACATTACTGCTACTCTGTGCCAGTTTCCTTCTCCAAAATGCTCTCTCTTCCTATACATTTCTACAAGTAATTATTACAGTACAAAAGCTGTCACTCAGACAAGGAATACTGTAAATCAATTATTTTCTTATGTTTCTACTGTGACAAAAATTATCTGCTAGACAGAATCATGATACAATCTCACTGTTATTCCAGAACCTTCTGAGGAAATAGTGCTACTGCTAGCTAACTAAAATATGACACACAATGAACACTTCAGGAGCATCTTCCATCTCAAAGCATTTTAAAGACACGCATCTCACCAGATGCAATGTTACACATAAGGCAGTCAAAAAACCAGACAGAGGATAGGCTTGTATTTACAAATATATACTAGTTTTAAAGGACTAATTTTTTAAAAGCTAATCTCCAGAGGTACTGAGTAGCTGAAAGTACCAGGAGCTACTATCACTCAGCTTTGCTATTATTTATCTCAAATTGCACCATCCAAATTAGAGGAATTCTTTGAAAATGAAAATTCAAATTATATGTTCAAAAATTTCATCTTCACATGGGAAACAAATAAAATTAACACTGAAGTCATTCCAGTCACAAAAGCATATATTTTCTGTCTTTAAGAAAAACAGCTGGACAACTGAGAAACTAAAATACTTCAACTGTTCAACTTTGTTTCTACGTAAATAAACTTTTTTTGAGGCACAGAAATTTCTCATATCTCAGGGGTAGGGAAAAAAAAAAGCAAAAAAAGCCTAATATTTACAGTAAGGCATTCTGAAATTTTGTACTGTAAAACACTGTCCCTATATAAACAAAATAAAGTTATATTTAGCACTTCTGAGCCACCTGCAGGCAGCTCTAATCTGGTCTTTCTTGCTGCAAAATAACATTTGGACACTGGAAGTAAAGAAGCCCAATATCTGAGATCATTAAACTAGCAATAATGACAGATGGAAACTGATTTACAATCTGTTCCCATAAATCCAGTGTCACAAAGGTGTCACTCACTAATAGGGTAGCTATCAGCAGAGTTCAGAAACATCCAACTCATTTTTTAATACAATTTATACTATGCAAAAACATATCCTCCTGTCAACCTAGAGAATACCAGAATAACTGAAATGCTACTTCCAAAAGTATGAAACCCCTGATATATCAGACACCAAATCAAAATATCATGACCTAGCCTAAATGTTTCACCTTCAGAAGTACCTATAAAGTATCACTGCCATATGGACGGAATGGAGCATGCAAAGGTTGGAGAGCTATTCAAAGAGATAACTTAAATTAGAAAGCAACATTTGTGTGCAAAGGGAATTTGCACTGGTCCCCGTATTTTGAAGGTAAATTAAAATTCCAATGTAAATGTAACTGTCTGTAACTGTAGTGAGTGCCTTCATTCTCCAGCTCAGGTTGCAAAATCCATGTTGTTCTTCCTCCAGCAAAAACTCTGACTCTGGAATCCAAGTCTGACACCTTACAGTTTACTGGATCAAAGGATCAGTTGCCAGAAGCAGAAAGAACACTGGCATGAGATTTTCTGCAGTTAGTGTTGACACATCTGAATCCCAGGGAGATACACACCTTTCTACTGTCAGCTGCCTACTTCATGCACATCACAGCATCAGCACTAAGGCTAAAAATAAAAAGATCATGTTTCCAAACACATCATCCTAGATTTTCAGTAACATCAGGAAGAAGAGCAAAATTTTATTCTGGGCATTAACCACATCTCAAGACAAGGCTGAAGTATTTACCCTCACTGCATGGGACACATTTTCTTCATTCATGAAGTCTTATCTGTTAATGTGACGAAGCTCATGCTGTTTAACAGACCTACTCCATTCTAAACTCTTATGTAAAAGCTCCATGCATTAGATAATAGCACCCAACAGTTCATAAAAATACTGTCCTTCTCTGTGGAGAACCCTTAAGGTTTTAAATTTCCTCCAGCTTCTGGAGCACTAGGTACCATACAGGAATTGTGAGATAAATTTACAAGGACAGAAAGGACTTGCCCCGTTAAGTTGCTACCTTATAAAATGCAATGTAATTAGCACCATGGTTTGGGGTTTTTTTGTTAAAAGCCCACACAAACATAAGACTCTGGGAAAAAAAAGAGTAAATACCACACAGCTAAAATCCAGCATAGGACTACCTGCCACCACCATTTTCAACATCGTATAAATTTACTTAGAATTAAAATAACTAGCCATCTTTAAAAGTTTTTCATTAAATATTATCAAGTTAGTAGCATATGCAATATGTTTGAAAGTCTAAAATGTAAAAAAATTCTTCCTGTGGAAGAATTTCCTAGCAGAAGGTCCTAAATAACTGAACTTTCTGGTAGAATACAAGTTTTAGAAAATGAAGTTTTGAGACTACAAAAGGAAAAGTGCTAGAAATTTACACCTTAAAAACAGTGACATACTAACTGTTTTCAGCACGGACAGCTCATGCTTTCCATTAAATATCACAAAGTCAAATTTATTCCTAATTATTTTGAGGATATAAAATAACTTCATTCAATTATATAGAAACAATTTAATGTACCTGTAATTGATATCTTTGGATTTTCAGGTAGTTTTCCTGGATCTGCTACTGAAGCTCTAAATAATGAAGCTATACAAAACAATGAGCAGAAGTAATAACCTAAAAAATAAATAAGCATTTATTAGTCTTTTTCAGATGTACAAAGTACTCAATATCAAAAATATAGCTGCTCCAGAACTGAGTTGGAAAATACTCAGCCTTCTCGTTCAATTCCAGGTATGTTTTTGATACTAAGTATACAACATTAAGTACTCCCCAATAAATAGAGTGAAACAAGCAGTAAACACTTCTGATAGCACCAGCAGATGCTACTATGACTGTACTACTGTTTTTAAGAAGTTCCTCCACTGTCTTACCACACAAGCACCAATCATTCCACACCTCAAAGCCTCAATATGAAAGACATTCCCAGTGCATTTTCACTTTGAAGTTTGTTCCAGCCATAATTCAAGCCTTTTCCCCAGAAAACCTATCAGTAAAACTCATATGAGCTGACCCACCCAGGCACGTATGACAAAACTAACAAAATTTAGTTTGTTGCCAGTCATCAGTACTATAACCCCAAAGTCTGACAGGCACTGAGAGACGTGGACCTGAAATCCTGTCAACAAGTTCTAAGTACAGGACCTGAAAGCCACATTCAGGCTTTTCACCAGTTTCAAAAACAAGTTCTACAATAACAGCTTTGAAATGAAGTGTCTTAGCTTCCCAGAACACAAAAACATAGGATGCATCCCACTACTCTTACCCTTTATCACACCTTTTGTCTTTATCTTTCACCCTAGTTTTTATTTTCTGACAGGAATTTTTTTAATATATATATATGTTAAGTAGAGACACTATTTTATTAGTAGAAAAAACTTAAAAGGACTTACACAAAACTGCCACAACTGAAATATTTCCCTCTTCATAATGAGGAAAAAGAATGACCTTTGGAATGAAGATTGTATTGTACAGCCAGACGAAGATAATTAGGCCCATGCAGCACCAACCCTGAGGGTCAACCACAAAGTGAATTCGTAGCCCCATTGAACACAAACAGGCAATAAATTGTCACAGCCCAGGAAGATAATCCTAAAGAGATAAATAAAAATATATTTTTTTAAGAAGTCTAAATTAACTAATATAGTGCAACCTACAGGGTTCATATATTCAAATTCACACATTCACATAAGAAAGAAAAAAACCTGTCAGCTATTGATTTAAGCAATTACATAAATACTTATGAACATTTCACATACATTTTTCAAGCACCAGGTAGCAAAATATTTTATGATTTCATTAATTAGTTATATCTGGCTAAAAAATAACATTTACCACCAAGATGCAAGTAAAACCACTACCTGGGAAAACTATTAATAGGTAAAACAGCAACTATCAGTCAGCTGGCAGCAGCAAAGAAAACTCTTCCATCAAAGTAAAAAGTTTGCAAAGCAAATAAGAAATATAAGGAATGATTTATGTTCTACAAAGATTCACCCTGCCTACCTATTATAGTTTCCCCCGACATTTCGTGGCTGTTTTCTTAAAGCTTTTATGCTAAAACAGTCAAAAGCTTCACTAGGAATTTGGGTTTTCCTTGCTTAAAAAACCTTCGTCATGACATTTATAGCAAACCAAGAGAGAAAGGAGTCACTCACTACCCTAACATCTTTCACATAGATTATTAAAAGTATCACACAGTAGAACATTTTCTATTATCTATTAATCACATTTAAAGCAACAAACATTCCATTCTTACATTTTAGTGTGCTGGGTCCCTTTTCATTTTAGACTGAAGAAACCCCACCAAGTCCTACAATGTGAACTTCTGAACTTCATAAACTGATCTCCATAACAACACAGCACTAAGTCCTAACCACTATTCAGCACAACTTTTAAGGGAGGGATTACTACTGTTACATTTTTTGTCAGACTACCTTCATACACACAATTTAATACTGCAACATACACATAAATCCCAGTCTACTCTCCTACCCATTAGTTTCCCCAGTTTCTGGGATTCAGGAATCTTGTCCATTTCTGACGGATTTCTTTCCATTCCTTTCAGCTTCTGCTTGTTGCATTGAAATTGTGTTCATCAGTCAGACATCTCTGTTTCCAGGGGTTTTGCTTACTTGTTTCATGTTTGACTGTCCTCAACTGCATTCTAAATTTCTTTACTTAATATTATTCACAAATTTAATTAATGTCTTCTTTTCTTCTTTTTTAAGATCTCTAATCAAAATCAGACCCAAACAAGCTGCGTTTTTTCCACACTTCTCCTTTGCATTATTTATCATAACCCTTTGTTCGCTATCCTCTAATGTAACAGTGTTCAAATATAGCAGAGTAATAAATGTTTATTTTTATCCTAAAAATATACCGAATTTCCTAACATTTGCTTTTAGAACCATGTTGCATATTGAATAAAGCTGCTGTGCTGTTAAAACTGGTTTTTAAGTTCGTGATAATCATAAAACCTATTTAGGCCTATAATCTCTCTTAATATGTAGCACACGTGCACTACCGGCTGTTACATACATAGTATTAATACACTATGCACTTATGTACAGACTCCAGACATAAAATGATGTGGTATTATACTGCTGAATCTGCTAGTTCTTAATCTATCCAATCTGTAAGATAGCTGGAGCAACCAGCAGGTTTAGAACAAAAAACCATTTTATATACTTCTAAGTGTGCACTGATGAAGGACCCGTCTCATCAAGCAGACAAGTTGTGGGAGAAGGTGAGCAGACTGTACAACATCAGGGGGGCTGAAAAGGAGACAGACCAGATCCCCACCAAGCTCCTGCAGCTCCCGGAACCCCCACTACATGAGGAGAAGCAGACAGAGCCTCAGCTTGTCAAGCTGGACATGGAGACGCGAAGTGCAGCAAAGCCTGGGAGCCTCTGAGCTCCAGCACCAGGAGGACGGTTCCTGCTCCGCCTGCAGCTCTGATCTACGGAGCAGGTTCTAAGCCGTGGCAGCAGACATGGACGGGAAGCTCTTGCAAGAAAGCCTCTGACCTACCTGTGCCTGAGTCCAGTGACAGTACGGGAAGGATGGGGTAAGGAACAGTGGTGGGCCCCTGCTTCAGGGACAAAGACACCTCTGCTGGCCCAACCTGTCACCTGGCAAAGTATGCTGCTTGCCAGGGGCCTGGGTCCTGGATACCATGGACAGGCTGTTACTGAGACTGGTAGTAGTCTGGCCCTTACACTATTACCCTCAGCTGCTCTTCCATTCAAGCACCACGGACATAGGGCAGAGCAGAAGTGTACCAAGCATGACTACACGGTTCACAGGGTGTTGGCCAAAGCCTGGTAGCCAAGTGGCATCTCATTCATGCTGCTGGTGAAGGGGGAGACCTTGAGAAGAAGCAGACAGATCCTGCAAATGAACAGTGGTTGTGTAGCACTTACGTCCATAGAACCTTCTACAAGTATCAAGAACTGAGGGTGAGGAGGAGCAGGATCCACCTGAAATTACACGGGGTAAAAGCATCTTTGCTGAGAGGCTGGTTCATCTGCTCAGGGAATGCTTAAACTAGGCATGATGATAGAGGAAGGTGGTGTCCACTGAATGAGAAAGGAAATGGCAGTCAGCGTTTGCAAGCAAAGGATGTAGGATGATGTGGACAACAGAGATCTTATAACCAACCAAACCAAGGTGAATTGGGGCTGCACAAAGTGTGTGCACACAACTGATACAGGAACACCACTTAGGCGCACTAGGATGGGGTTAGGGAAACCAAGATCTTCCTGGAGTTGAATCTGGTAAGATATGGGGGATATGAAGTTCCAAGAGAAGGCTTTGCAGAGGTACATGACCAGCATAAGGAAGGCTAGAGCACGTCAACCCTGTTTTCAAGGACAAGAAGGAGAGCCAGGCAACTATAGGCCTACTAGCCTCACCCTGTTCCCTGGGAAAGTGAAGGAAACAATCCTGGAAACTACTTTCAAACACATGAAGGACAAGAAGGTGACTGGGAGTAACCACCATGAATTTACAAAGCTAAAAATCATGCAGACTGACAGAAACATAGAGGCCAAAGAAACCCAACGTAGCTAGAAACACTGCTGACCACTGAGGAATCCATCTGTTTTTCATCTTACCAGAGCAGTAGAGATTCCATTACTTCACAACACTTCCTCAGAATGGGAAATAACAGCTCAACAAACAAAATAAGAAAGATATAATTACTGAAATACTTGCTTCTGAGTGACCTACTAATACCATGTGTGAGCAATAAGCAGTGAGAGAAATTTGGAAGAAAACAATAAGAATGCCTATCAAGGAAATATATCCCAAATTTTTATCCCTCAGTGACTTACTTTTGCCTGCATGACCATGTCGACTTTTATAATTAAAAATCTAAAATGAACATCAGCAACCCTCAAAACTGTACCTTAGATGACAAATTCCACAATTAAGTCAGAACCATGCAAACACAGGCCCTACTCTCAGCACAGGGTGATTTTTCATCTGACTTCTTATCTTCTGAAAGAGACAGAAAATAGTGTGATACACAACCAACCATCATCGCTTGTTTGACAGGCAGCATGTAACAGGTTACTTTCTATTCTGTTTTTCACACCTCACCTTACTGAGTAGAGCTGTCTCCAAAATGACATGTTAATTCTAACTAGCACTCCTCAAATCTCTGTTCTAGGCCATTTCACAATTTTAATATAGATTTAAAAGGATGTAAGGGTTCAGAGAAAGGCCTGTTTAACATTGCACTACTGCCATTATATTTCAGCTACACACATTTGCTTCCTGTATGCCTATTATAATGTTAATACACATATAATTAAGTTTTATAGTTCTCATTATACTTTGTCAGCAATAGTGAACAAACAATGTTAATATATTGACTCACTCTGGCAAAGTGAGTTTTTTCCCCTTTTTCTTGGTTTCTGTACCATGCATAAATATATAAAGTGGGGGGAATAAAGGTACAAAATCTGGTAACTAGGAAAAATGTACTAGATTAAAATTTAAGTCACAAACAAAGTGAATTTATTACTCTTTCAAATACAATGTCAAAAAAGAGATCACTGACCTCAAATAATTTTGTTTCAAATTCATAATTTCTGATCAGAAAAACCAAAATATGCAAAGAAGAGACTCTATGACAAGGTTTACAACAAATAAAATGAGAGAAACAAGTAAGTGATTATATCTGTATACACTCAGTATTCATACAAGCAATAGCAAAGCAATTTTCCAATGAAATAATTTAGGAGAAAATACAGAGCACTAACGTCAGAGGTTTTGTGGTTTTCTTCCCTTGAACCCTAATTTACAGCTATTTTTTCTAAATAAACAACTCAAATACAAATCATTTGAAAGCCAACAGTAGCTGTGCCTATGAAAAGCTTCAGCTTCACCAAAACATGACTGAGTCTTTCCTACATGATCAGGAATTGTTCTTGCCTTTCCAAAAAATACTTTTATTATAAGATGCCTGGGCAGCATTTTTTCCTAGCCCTTTCCTTTCTGCCTACTTCCATCAATGGTATCATAAACTCAGTATTTTGTTCACTACAATTACCTGCAATACGATTCTTCATGTGACACCCACGGAATAACAAGACCAATACAATGAGTCAGGCAGGCAGAAAGTCAACACCAAGAAATGAGAAAGCTTTGTGCTAACCAGAAATGTTAACATGAAATATAAATTGCTTTAATAGACTCATTTGAATGAAAACTTAGAAAAATAAAAAGTGTACAATTTTGCATCAAGACTGTCCCAAAATGTACTCAGAAAATTGTATTTCATAAATACACCCAACATGAGCAGTACTCAGTTTCTCACCCTAAGAAGCACGACAGTCAGCCCTGGGGACATCCTGCTCCTTGCACATTCATGGGTGTTGCACTGACACATAACTAGAAACTGTGCCTCACTTTAGCCCTGCTCATTAAGAAAATTAAGACTTCTGAAATCTGACTTGAATAACTTTTTTCACAAGTGCAGAACACAGATCAGTAATTCATTGTATTGTTCACTGTGAAACAAAATTTTAAGGCCCCACACAAAGTGAACAATACTATATAATACACACTTCTAGAGTGGAAAAAACACCACTTTCTAAAAATGCTAAGCAAGTCAGAAAAAGGAACAGAGAGTAGAAACACAAGAGAGTCATACTTCTCATAATATTTTTGATAGCTAAGGCAAGGCAGCAACAATCAACAGTCTCCCCCAATTTCTGGATCCAGCTGCAGTTTTAGACCAGTGACTCTCCTGAAATCTGAAGAATTACTGCCAAAGATTACTGATACTAAAACTAAAAATACACCTCGACAGGATAAAACAAGGTGGACATGAATCAATCAACCAAACTACTTTTACAAACTAGATTTTACAGAACTCACATTATAGTATCAAGTGTCAAAATAGAGTTGCCATTAAGCTTTTTGCAACTCTTCTGTTAAACAAAACAGAATAGTATCTGAATAGCCAGTTAACATAAGCAACAGCATATTTTTGCTATGACAAAACCCCACACGCCTGGCATTTCTCATGTTTATACAACGGATGGTTGTAGTAGAGACCTTGGCACAACGCAGTTGTTAAGTGGCTGTTGACGGGTTTGTTGAGGTAGGCAAGACGTTCCCACCCAGTTATTTTACACTGATAGGATCTAGCAAAGCGTATTTTTAAACATCTACTGCATTCATAAAAAAATGTCACTTGGGCTTGGAGAGGGGTGTGGCTTGATATTAACCTATACACACCAAACCCTCCTTAACACAAGCCCATGAAAACTGTCCTCACCTACTGCTGACCAAACAGCCACCTGAAGACAGATAATACACGTTACTTAAGAACATTACTGTTTGGATAATCAGTCTGAAGGGAACGAAGACCTGCAATTTCATTTGACTAACTATTGGAGCTGGGAAATGAAAGTGTGAAACCAAGGGAGGCCAAGCCCATTGCATTTCCTTGTGCCGCGCCGCTGAACACACAGCCAATTAAGACCACGTGCCTCTCCTATTACCACCGCAATAGCAGCAAACGTCCTGCTCCTCCTCCTCCTTTACAGGACAGCCAGCACCCTGGAGCTGCACGAAAGCGACATCAGCATTTCCTTATTTCATAGCTGAAGAATTACACGGCAAGTCTGCCCAGGGTTTCCCTCCCCAGCTCCCTGCACAGCCATGCTGGAGCGGAGGCGCAAGGATGGAGAAAGCTCCGCAGGAGCCCGCCCGAGGTGCCGCCGCCGCCCGTGCCCCCNGGTTGCGGTCTGTACCTCGCCTCTTGCGCGGGCGGAGGAGCCGCTCTGGAGGGGTGATCTGCCCTGCCCGGTAGGAAACCCGTGCGAGCGATCCGCCTGTGGCCGAGCAGCCAGCCGCATTTCCCCAGAGCTGGAGCTCGCTGTCACGGGCCCTTTCCCGAGCACAGACTTCAGTCAGCATGAGCCCTTCGCTGTCCTTCATTTCTGCAGCGTCCCTTTGCAATCGCCGGCAAAAATGAACGCTGCAGACGAGACCTCTGCCTCAGTGTTCAGGCTGCCGCTAGGACAATCTGGCACCAGCTAGGCCTCATAGTATGAAGTTGTATGAACTCAATAGTAGCTAGCTTTGTTAAGAGGTACTTTAGCTTGTATACTGTGTAACCATGGTTTCATGAAAAATGAAAGGCGCCAGCTCACTGCAAGGAGGAGGACAACTCCCCACCTTGCAGATAAAGGCCTCTTGTCTCTCAGAATCCTAAAGCCATCCATGAGGAAAAAAAATGCCCTTGGGCTATGAAGATAACACCAGAATCCCTATGCTTTCAATACCTCTGACAAAGCCCTGCCATAATCTGGCATCGTAGGTAGCTGTAGCAAGGCCAACTCCGAGGTCACCTAAATCAAGAAAGAATCAGCTGTATGGTGACACCATAGATTTATTGCTGTTTTCCAGCATAGTAGCGTGTACGTGTGTTACGTAGTGAGTGGTCAAATCATGTATATGAATGCATGAAAGGCATAAGAACCATTTGATAAGCACATGCAGTGTGCCCTGATCTGAATGGGACACTTCCTGCTCATGAATAAAGAATTACTCTAGTAATTCTGTACTTTGCATCCTGGTCTCTCTCCTCAATCAGCACAGACCAGTTGCAACATTTTCATGACATTCAGGTCCCCTGCTGTGCTGTGCCCTCTGCTCACATAGGGCCCTTACCTGGCTGCAGAAGCCAATCTCTGTTTTAAAAAGATAATTCAGACCCACGCGGGATTAGCTGTGGCTAAGAGCCACAGACAGCTTGTAATGGACAAAATTTTCAGTGTTCCCAGCTGGGAAACATGCCTTGAGCACCCATTGCTGATGAACATATATGATCTTTTGGCTACCTAAAGGTACCCCATCTGTCTGAGTGGCATAGTTCCCACTGTAAATTGATGGGCTCTCAACCTGGAGCATTTTTCCTTCATGATGATAGATGAAATGGATGAAGAGTAATGCTGTGAATACCACCAAGGCAGAAAACTCTTATTACTGATCATATTCTTCCTAAAATGCAATCATAACATGATTATTCTGGAAAAAAAAGAAACAAAAAACCAACCAAACAAAAACAAAACAAACAAGCAAACCAAAAAAAAAAAAAAAAAACCACCCCGAAAAAAACCCCACACCAGAACCCAAATAGTCAGGACAGTGTTTAGGTGGTTTTCAAGCTTTTGTCAAGATTTTGGACCTTGTCCTGGTTTGTGTGTCCACTGTCTTCTATTACACAGGGCAGTTGTTAACATTTCAACCTAAACTTGCTCTGACCTGAATATAGATATTTGTAGCAGAAGCTGGAGGTTGTCTGGAAGGTGAAAGAAACATGTTCCAGGTAAATCAGAGAAGAACAGTTCCTCAAGAGCAACCGGTATGTGTTAATAGGAGCAGGTAACACTGCAAATAATAGACATATTAATTGGACTGTTAATATGTCTATTAAGGAGAAAACAATAACTGAAAAAGTTGTTCTTTTGTAGATATTTATAAGTAACAAAGACCAGCCTCTGGCTCTGTTCCATGACAAATTTCATATATGTATTCATGTCTACATGTAAAAGACTTAACAAGTTGTGAAAACTTTTCACTGATTTGAAGAATAAATTTTGATGGGAAAAAAACCACAAACCAAAACAATCAAAAAATTTGTAGGAAACCATGGACTTGGGAAGTAAAATGGAAATATAAGCAAATAATAATAGTATGATCAATGAAGGTTTCATGTAGAATGAAAAAGAGTCAGTCAGTAATACTATCTGCCATTTGATACCAGGCTTTGCATTTCTGCAGTCATATGCTGATAATGGCCACTCTTTAGACCTGCAGTCCTGCCAGGCAGGTTGTATTTTTCTCTTTTCTACTTAGGAATGTGAAGTAAACACAGGTTGTGGAACAAGGGCAGTGGCCTTTTTGGCTTAGTCATCAGCACTGCCGTCCCCTTTTGTTAATGCTTTTTTTGAGAAAGCACGTTGCAGGAGGCAAAGCAGGGAGTTAGTTATGTGCTGGACTTCCCAACTGAAAATATAGATATTACCTATAGATATTACCTGACTCTTTTGCCAGAATATCAAATCCGGATAGATAATGAGTCTTTGTGGTGAGCTCCATTCTGTGTGAAAAAACATACCTATGGGAAATACTAACTTTGCATAATACGGATTTTACATAAAATCCAATATGGATGTATTACAGAAAGATTATTAGAAGACTGCAAAATTATTCACCTTCTTCAGTGCTGAATATTGCATGATGGCACAGAATTCCTCTTGGAGTTTCTGATGTCTGTGTTGTGTTGTTGTTGCTGTTTATAAATTAACACAGGAGCCACCAGCTGTCGTCCTATAAATTTTATTGGCACTCTGTAAATATTAAATCAGCCTGCTAAAATCAAGCCATGTGCAGTAACAGCTGAGGCTCTGTTAGGGAGAGCACATGCAAGAGAGAGGTGTGCCCTGTGACTCCCATGATTCTTACAGCTTACAAGCCCCTTGCTTCTTGAGACACTTTTCCAGGATTCATTTTGAGCCCAGCTGTGCTCCTTGACCAATGTGCAGAAGGGGCATTGTCTGCGCACAGATACATCCTGAGCTGAGAAATTAGCCTTCTCAGCAGTACCCAGTTTCTTGGATCCTTCTAAAATGTGCAATTTTGTTGCTACCACTTTCCTGCAGCACTGCTGTGTTGCTCACTTTCTTGTAAACCTTGGTGGCATGCACAGAAGACACTTGTAAGCTCTAGAATGGGAGCAGAATTCTTGATGTCATAAAGATCCATGTCGTGAAGAAAAAAGTCCGTGTCAATGAAACAGCATGCTGAAACAAAACCTGTTGTGGCCTAGAAGTTTTGTCAGTCACAATGTGATGTATTGAGGATGAGGCCGTAGATGTTAAAAGAAAATGTGTCATGGGCTCCATTTTCTCTCTGAATTAATAGCCAGAAAAATCAAAGGCAAGGTATGTTTTCTAATCTGCCTGCCTCAGTAGTGGACAGGGTGAAATTCCCTGAGCCTGCAGTCCAGATAGATTACATGAAGTACTGAGACCAGGCAGTAGTCTAAATTAGGGAGTTAATTTTCATCTCAGGCACTTCAGTAGTGTGAGTTCTGCTCAGATAGTGTCCAGCTGCAGATGTCCTAGTATTAGTTCTTCTAATGCCTCACTTCCTCCAAGAGTTGTTGTCTAAAGTCCAGGCAAGGCAAGAGACTGCTTGAATGTTCCACATCTATGTAGTGTGAAGTGAGTTTTAACAAGCTTCAGCAAATAGGCCCTTGCTCAGAAGGCAGCTTAGGTACATGCCTGCTCAGTTTGAACACCCTGCTGTGGGCTGCAGCCACCAGCAGAACGTCAGATAAATGACTGGTATAGGCGGTAGCTAAACCAGGAAAAATGAAGATGCCTCGGAAAAGCCCTTAGAAAAACATTGGGCTCTTCCTGACTTTTTTTATTTATTATTGTTGTTATTATCATTACTGTTATCATCATTGTTATTTTTATTACCATTACCATTATTAGATTAGTAGTAGTAGTAGTAGTAGTAGTAGTAACTAGTAGTAGTAGTAGTATTTAGCTTCTGGTTAATTTTTTAATTTTCAAGTTAAAATGCATTTTGCTGATGCCATGGAGCCTGAATGTTGTAAACGGGACAATTTTGTTCTCAGTGAGGACAGTTAACCTTTTATCAATATTCTTGCAATAGGGCCAGCTATAGAGTCTTTTAATCCCTATTCTTTCTCATCTGAGCAGAGGGAGTGTGCACAGCTGTCAGGGAATGCTTTCAGGTGAGCTGAAGTTGGTGGTTACATGCCGGATATTCAAGGAGTTGGGTTTAGCACAACAGAAAATACAAAATATATATAATTCATTACCAGTGTTTCCTGTTTCTACTGATGTCATTGCAAAGCCTCTCTCAATGACTTTTGAGTGCTCTTGGGAATCCGGAGCAGTCCCAGCTGACTGGAAGCTGGAGAACATTGTCTGATTTTTAAGAAGGGGAAGACAAAGGACTTGTCTTGCAGATGACAGAAACTGCAGGGTCCTGTCAGTCTCACTTCAGTGCCTGGCAAAGTTATGGAGAAGATTTTTCTGGGAGTTATTGAAAAACACCTGAAGGACAACATAGTATTTGGTCATAGCCAGCATGGCTTCACAAGGAGGAATTCCTGCTTATCAAACCTGATAAACTTCTATGACAAGGCGTGTTGTGTTTATAACACACCTCACTGCTCAGGAAGTGCCAGTTGATGTAATCTTTTTGGATTTCAGTAAAGCCTTTGATACCATCTCTCACAGGATCCTTCTGCACAAAATGTCCGGCACAAAGCTGGATAAACACATCATGTGATGGGCGAGCAACTGGCTCACGGGTCAGGCACAAGGGGTTACAGTGAATGGGGTGACATCAGACTGGGGACCTGTGACTGCTGGGGCTCCACAGGGCTCCATCCTCGGCCCTGTGCTCTTCAACATCT
>VXAD01008062.1:79542-192569 GCA_013399195.1 Dicrurus megarhynchus
ATTGTCAAGGGCCGTGAGGGGAAGAAACCCTTACGAGAAACAGCTGAGGTCACTTTCTGTTCAGCCTGGAGGAGACTGAGGGGAGACCTCATTTTGCATGACAGCTTCCTTGTGAAAGAATCAGAAGGAGCAAACACTGATCCCTTCTCTGTGATGACCATTGACAGAGCCCAAGGGAATAGCTTGAAACAGTGTAAGGGGAGGTTTAGGTTGGATATCAGGCAAAGGTTCTTCTCCCAGAGGGTGGCTGGGCACTGGAACTGCTCCCCAAGAAAGTGGTCACAGCACCATCCTGACAGAGTTCAAGAAGTGTGTGGACAATGCTCTCAGGCACATGGTGTGATTCTTGAGGCTGTCCTGTGCAGGGTCAGGAGTTGGACTCAGTGATCCTTGGGGGTCCCTTCCAACTCAGCATATTATGATCCCAGACGTGATTATGTAGCTGTATAGACTGGCAGAGAGCTTCTGTCTGAGTAAGGAGTCTTGCTCTTGCAGCAGGGAGTGAGTGAGTACCTTTAGGAGAAAGCACTGCAAGAGATTTCACCACCTCCCAGTAAAAGCTAGTCAGCTGAGAGCCATGGGGTTAGTTGTGAATGTTTCTTAGATGGTGAACGAAGTACCAAGCACAGCATGAAGTGCAGCTTCAGAGACTTTTCCCTGGAATATATGATTTTGCAGAATTCAATAAGAGTTTGATGTAACCCTGGTGTTTGATGTATTTACAGGCATTAAAGCTGGTTGCACTAAGTCCACACTTGAAAGAATAGCCTGGACTGAAGATTTATTTTGCTAGAGCAATAGGAAAAAAACAGCACTTCTCTTCAATTATTTTCTACATGAAGCACACCCATTTGAAAAAGAGACAATAGGACAAATTAAAGGGCAGAAGCATAGAAACTCTGCATGGAATTGATAGAAATTTTCAGAGAGCTCTGCTACTATAGCTTAGTCTTGTTCTGTAAGGTAGGCTTGCAGAAGGAGTGCTCTAAAATAGATCACATTAACAGCATTTACATTGTCAGCATAGCTGCACTGAAAAAGCTTTCATTACAGAAAGCATGCAAGCTCTGAGTGGACACAACTAGGGTTTGTTGCTATAATGTTACTACTGAAAGCATCCATATAGTGATGCAGATCAGATCCCTCACCTTTCTGATCCACAGTGTTCTGCTTGTAGAGGCAATCATTATGCTCAGAGAGTAAAATCCTGTTAGCCCCTGGATAAAACATATTCCTAATATAGATTTTTTAAAGGCTGAGAAATCTGATCCAATTAACACATTGATTGATTTTGTGGAATACTGTGCTAATTACATGCAACCAGTCATTGCTGGGTTAATTAAACATGCATCCAAAAAACCTACAGCACTAATCTAATTAGCAATTAGACTACAGCTGTCATTACCTCTTTTCACCTACTTTTAAGCTGTGCAAATTCACACTAAGAATCTCGTCCTGCAAATTCCTTACATGAATAGCTTTCTTTGACTGGAATAATGCTTCAGCACAGAGAAGAAGCTTTAAAAATGAGACTGAATACTTTGCAGTCCACAATATAGCTTCAGTTCAGCCATCCTCATGATAAACTCATAGTATATCCATCAGTTTTGTCAAAATGACAAGACTGGAAGAATTTTCTTTTTAATTTACATGTGATCTTAGTGGGAGTTTATGTAGATCCTACCTTCAAGTGGTTCTCTGCAAGTATCAAACCTAAAAACATACTTGCATTTCATACAACAAAAAAGAAAATATGGATGATCATTCTTATGTATTCAGACAGCTTTAAAATGTGTCAAACATTCTGAGTAAAACATCTCAGAACACTTGGCTTTTTCAGATTAAAAAAAAATTCATCAATAAAGAGAAAAAAGTTGAGAACTTTAGTGCTTTGTGTGCTTTTCTTCCTTCTGCTTGATTAAAAATGAGCACCAATTTTCACACACAATACAGGGATTATAAGGCATTGATGGCTAGTTACTTGGAATGACATTCATATAGCATGCCATAAACAGCTATATGTAGTTTTCACATAGGTCCTTTATGTAAAAGAATAGAGAAAATACATTCTTGAGTTTTAGTACACAATTTTTATTATTTAAAAACAGATTTGTAATGAAAGGTAACTATATACTAATCTTCAGTTCATTCACTGTGAGGGACCTGCAGAAACAAACAGCTTCAGCTCCAGTATCAGAACATAAATCAATAATGCAATTTTTAGTAAATATTAAACATGGGCCTTGCACTCCAAAGCCATGCTGCACATATTTTCTGACAGAGTATTAAGATAGCTCTAATCCCATTGCAGTTCAAATACAAGGAATCATTTACCCAGCCCTTGAATTTAACCAGCTAAGTCAATAATGATTTCAAATACCCTAAAAAAGAGCTGTGACAGTTTAACAACAGTGGCCCAGGTCTGAGAGCAGATTCCCAGAGGACTGAAAAAACTGGCTTAGAAGTATGCTGAACTCTGTTGCTGGAAGCTGATCTGTGTCTGGTGTGCCAGGTCCGCAAGAGAAATCCAGGGACAAGCAGCTGGAGAGAGCAGGAAAGCCAGGAGTTTGGGTAATAGCCACTGGTACTGTGTTGCCTAGCAGCAGACTCCGACCCTTCCTAGCAGAGTTCCCTCAGCTGTTCCTGTAAAGTTGTTAAGGTATTGCTATGATGGTAAGTTCTTCTCAAATTTTCTGTCACACAAATGCCTTTTCTGCTTTAGTTTTAGTGTTGAGAACATTATTTAAACTTAAATAATCTTAGATTCATTGACAATGTTGAAATTCATCGGACTGGAAAATGTGCCTTGTCTTTCCACAGTGAATTTAAATAATAACAACAGTGTATTCATCTGTGATGTTTTCTGTAGGACTACGGCATTTTTTAATTTTTTTTTCCTTCTGCAGTTGAACACTTTGAGTAAAAATAAAGGTACAGAGTGAATGCAGGTATGTGGAAAAGAGAACAAGTGGTTTCTATGGCAAAATACCCTTTGCCATTATCTCTTGGTGTAAATTGTGCAGTATATTAGTTTTCAATGAGAACTGAACTCCAGCTGGGATCAATTAGTATGACATTAACTAGTCCCAGCTTTCTATGTACGTCATGTCCGTTTATGTTTTACACTCTCCACGCATTATCTTGATGTAGACATATTTTTGCAGGGAACATCTTTGTTGCCAATACAGCTAAATTGGCACTCCCTGCAGCAAAGGCAGTGGAAACAAGTAAGCATTCAGTTTTTGCACGGATAAATCATGTTAGATCTTCAGCCTTTGTTTACTAGCATCCTAGAAACAGTGATAGGAAGGGTGGAAAAATTTTTGGGGTTTTCCCTTTTTGAAGTAAGACCTTTACACATAAACCCCGTAATTTCATCTCCTTTTCCTTAAAAACTGCAATGAAACATTTGTTACATTTTAGGTAAAGTTATTGTTGAAACAGAGAAGATAATGTAGAAAGTCTACATTTTTAATATTTTTGTATACTGGAGTCATGACAACTTGTTTGGATTTTTTTATTGGCAAATTCTTATGATCAGGCTAAGCGGTACTTTGCACAGGTTAATTGTGCTCATGTACATTTGCATACAAGTCTGACAGTAGAGATCCAAGCACAGGGTCTTTAATCTTCTGAGTTTCACATTTACACTCTTCTACAATCATGATTTCTTTGACCACTGGAACAGAATCAGTGCAGTTGAGATCCAGGTGCTTCATGGAGAACTTGCTGGGCAAGCAATGAGAACAAAAGGTATAAAGATGATCTTGTGAACCAGGAACGTGAAAGGAACTGCATTTTCCAAAACACAGATTATTCTGTACTGTCACCTTCTCACAGCTGTTATGAGTAACACCCTGAAACAGAAAGCAGTTTAAGGTTTCTGGTGTAGAAATGGCCCATGGACTTTGCTTGAAGGCATGAACGAAAAAAAGAAGGAAAAAGAAAACAACAGAACAAAAAAGTACAGGTTTCTAAGCCACATCTGTATGTACATATGTATGTGTGAAATAAATTTAGTTCTGGGTATGAAAAGACATGGTCCTTAACAGATTGTGATTACAGAAACCCTGGGAATAGATGGTAATTTACAAGGAATACAGCACTTATACCATTTGCTTGTCTTGATGTTACAATATGACAGAATGGCTTCATCTATGCATGGGACAATTTACTAGTTCTCTGAAATTCTTAGCACAGAATTAGACATAAGCCAGTTTTCTAATTAATACAGGAGAAAAGAATCCTTGCTTAGGTATAAGAAAACTACCAGCTTTTCCTGTAAATACTTGTCCTGAGACTCTGTATATATACACAGGGGGGTGTGTGTGTGTGTGTACATACACATATTTAGCTCTATCTATCTATGTATCTAGAGAGAGAGAGATCATGATTCAGATCTACAAACAGTTGAGATGTATATTCATTGAATGGATAATTACTCATCACTTCCCTGCCTGCATAGGCATTGTCAGAGTATCGGTGCATAAAAATAATAAATAATTCTATGAAAATTGGGTCTGTGGCTTTCCAGTGCTGCAATTTAGCAGTTTGCCTCATCAGACTAAAACTTTTTTATCAGTGTCTTTCAGCCACTTACAGTGAGCAAGTGTTGTGAAGCCCTGTGACTTAGCCACTGAAATAACTCATGTCCTTTTAGTTGCTGATTGCAAGAGACGGGGGCAAAGGCATGTTTGTTCATCTTGAATACCTGTTCTTACCTGGGCAAAAGGCAGGGTTCTGCAGTTTTCTTGGTGCATTTCATTGGTCTTGATTGGTAGGACAACCTCTTCAGAGTCTGAATTTTTCTTTAACATGAAGTGGTCCCAAAATTTCTTTGCGTCTTTTCTGTAGGGAAATTCAGACTCTCTCTTGCTGGAATAATGGGGTGGAGAGAAGTTTTCCACAGGAGAGATCTCTCTGGGTGCAACCCAGGTTCTCAGGTCTTGGTTTGCATGGAGTCCCATATTGGGAAGAATGAATCTGGACATTTTTTTTTCCTCTTTCTTCTCACTTCCAGATGCTGTCTGTGGAATTGATACAAAAAAGGTTGGTAGTCTCAGGGTCTCATCAACACTTTCTGGGTTCTCGCTTACCAGCTCTGGAGAACTCTGACTTTCAAACAGATTTTTTTCCAGGTAGGAAAAGTGCTGAAATGGCCTTCTGCTTTTCCTTTGCTGTGAATTTCTCTGTAGCTCTGTGGCTCCAAGACATGAGAGCACTAACATCTGAAGGAGAACCAGTGACATGATCCTGGAAAGTGCAACCCTGTAGGTGTGCTGCTATTACAGTGAATGTAGTATGCTAGCCTTATATGAGAACCTAGTGTCAGATTATGGCAGAGGAGAGGAGGGCTCAGGGGAAACCCTGGTGTGGCTAATTGCATTCATTTACTGTAGATTACAATTATGATAGGGAAGTTTGTGCTAATGAAACTCTGCTTTCAATCTGAGTTATGTGTATTAGAAGCTCCTATCTTAAATCTAGTAACCCAGGATGTTGTGGAGGACAGAAGGAGTCAACAGGAGGAAATGTTTGGATAAGGTGTCTAGTTTAGGCTGAGGAATTAAGGAAACTTCCAAGGTTGTGTATTAGAATGTTCAGTGTGGTCTTCATTATTTATTTTGACTTTCCATTCCCTACAGCCAGAGACTGTCAAAACAGGGAGTGTTATTTCATTACGGTAGGAAAAGACAAGCTGATTAAAGTTTGCAGAAACAGTAAGATCAATCTGGAGACCATGTTTTCAAAAGTTAAGTCTAACTTTGGTCATTCAGGTTTGGGATATGACCCAAGGTCTGCACCGCTAACAGACTGCCACTCAGACAATCAGGGGGATCTGTCAGGGAGCACTAGCCCTAGCTTGATCTTCCTCACAGCAGGTTTGCAGCTGCTGGAGGGCAGACTTGTCACCAGCACAGAGCAAAACGTCTCAAGGTGAAGAAACTCTGCCTCCTGGGTTCTCAAAGATTAACTAACAGTGCCATTTCCTGTTCAGGCACCAGAGCCACTCCAGGCATCTTATAAAGTTGGTAAACAAAATGAGCATTTAAATAAAATGTTAGAAAATACATATTTATGATTCTAGCTGTCAAAGTCTCAACAGAAATACCTCAAGGCTACTAGACCTTAAAATAGAGGCATTTTCTGCAAAATTACCATGTTATGCAACATGTAAGAAAAAAAAACCTGCTAGAACAGCGTATACAGAAAGGTTTTGGGGGACAGAAAAGTTATTTTCAATTAACGTTGCAAACAGGGATCCTCATATCAAAATACTAAAAAGAAATTTGCTTCAGATAATTTACCATTTAGGTACTCTAATCTCTACACACTCTTGTTTCTACGAAAGTCTATCCATAGACTCTAAAGTTTGTATTATTCTTGAAAAATTAAATACTGTGTACTAGATGTATGTTATTACTTGACTTTAATTTTCAGGGAATTAATTTTTTACCTAGAACTGCAGTTTGAATTCTCGCATCATGACTGTGTTGGCCAACAATTTGAACTGAAGCAGTTGACTTTTGTAACTAAAATACCTTGTATTTGATGTGTACTGGTAACAGTCACTCAAAACTATTCAGCAACGACAAGAACATTAAATTTTAGGGTTTCCTTCCTTTTTTTCACTCTGTTTTAGTTGCTGAAAGCCCCGAGACTGGGCTGATATTCAGAGCTATGTATTGTATTGACAGAAAGGATGTGACACATTTGCCAATGCCTTTCAAACATGAAATTTGGCTGTTTGAAGCAAGATACTTATTTGCAAGTCATCTAAAAATGTCTCTGATAATGCACAGATAAAAACTAAGTGTATTGTAGAACTGGAATGATTTGGCTTCCCAGACTATCTACACTAAACTGGCCTGGGTTATTGCTGCAGTGTAAATGTTAACAAGGAATGTATAAAAATCTTAGTATTGACATATATGTATAGATGTTTTGCTGCTAATGTTACATTGCAGTGCAAAGGCAATGAAAAAAAAACCTATTCAAGATCAAAATCCATTCCTGGTACATACCATTCTGTCCTGTAACATATAGCAAGAAGAAAGGCCTTTGAGGGCTTCAGATGTAAATGCACAAATTATTATTTACAGAAGGGTAGGGAAAAAGACTGAAGCAAAGAAGTGTGAGCAAGTCACTCTGCAAGCTGCTCCGCAACCCGAAGGCTGATAAAAGAGCTCTCTTCACTTCTAGGTCAAGCCAGTTCTAGTTCCTGGGTGGTTTTGTATGCTTTTACCTAAGATCTGATGAGACCCAAAAGCAGCATGCCGGCTCTGGTTCTGCCAAGCAAGCCTAAGACTGTTCCTTCATGCCTACAATAGTATGCTATGGCTACTTTCCAAGATGCAAAGTTGGTAAGATATGGGACCTGGTACATCTGGGCATGGTTTGTTCAATATATAAGTACTGCCTTAATCTGTTTTGAAGTCAGGTGCCTATATAACTGTGCAAAGGTAGCAGGTCTCTCCTCAGCCTCTCAGCATAGGCAAGAGCCTGCCTGCATTACAGGAAGGCATCCCAGCTCAGACAGCAAGCTCAGATAATCATTCTAAAGTTAAAAATAGCAAGCATTTTCAAGTCTCTGTGTGGTGATATCAACTGCAAAGACTAATAATTGACTAAAGGGATTGGACTGGGCACATAAACATTATGTTCCAAATAGACCTAATCTCAGATTTCTACAAAAACACAATGCTGTTTCTTTTCTAAAAACTTGTTTTCCTGCCTGATTACCCTTTCATATAAGCATAGAGCATGTTTTCACTGTATTTTGGTTGTTAAATCTTGTGGCTATATGCAGCGGCATCTTTCAAGCAGGCTTTGATTTGCCTTCATAGTAGCAATTTATTCAGGACATTCTGTTTTCACTAGAAATAGTCACTGTGAATGTTTGCCCATCCTTTTAAAACTGTCAGGTCTACAGATGACAAGTGCTATGCAAATGCAAAGTGGTATTATTCATTTGTTTCAAAGCTGGAGTTTATTCAATCATTATGGACATTATCTATGCTGCCAGTTGATGCCTAAAAATAATTCTTGGGCAGCACTTGAATTACTCGCCTTCTGTTGAGCTAAATAGTCTCATCATACCATGATTGATGATAAAATCATTAAAATGGATTTTCTATATACAGTCCAATTCAATATCTCATCATTTTCAAAACACATCCTATGTAGACAAACTTGTATTCAGATATATCTTTAACAGATCCCATATAAAGATCTCAGAACTAATGAATTATCACTATGCAGTTTGTTCTCCAATAATTGTACTTATCAAAGAAGGCCATCTGTGGTCTTTGTTTTACTGAGTTTCAGGGAAACAAATCACATACAGGCCTCATGGGAAATTTTTAATTATGAAACCAAGAGTCTTTTAACAAGGTATGAGATGAAAGAACAGACAATAGGTTTGTTTAGTTTTGTGCCTCCAACCTTAGATACTCTACATCATGAACACCCCTCTGTTTCAAGTCCTCTCTTGCACTGTTTCTTGCTTCACTCATTTATATTTTCCTGATCACATTTCTCTGTTTCTTTTTTGTGTTTTGGCAACAGAACGAAGAACAGCAGTAAGTTTCATACTGCAGCCAAAATGAAGGTGCTCACACTTTAAAATTATTAGGTCTTCAGTGGGGCTAGGATGAGTGTTCTTTCACATGTGTTGGCCCATGTTCTTCTGGCTGTAGGTACACAGGACGCAATGGGTGGTTCTCTCGCTGTTAGAATTGTTCAGACTGCTGGGTTTTGTACAGGTGTGCTCCTCCTGAAGCATCTCCTGAATGGTACTGGCACATATGTACTGCCTAATTGACAGTGTGTCCAATTCCAGACCCAGCCTGAGGAGTTCTCATGGGTATGTGATTGATTGCTGCAGGTTGCTAAGGCATGGGACAGGGAGAAAGGGACTGGGGAAACCTGTGGGACAGGGAAAAAGGAGTCTGGGCAAACACACAGTTCAGTCTTCAGGAAGATGCATCTTCTTAGATTGTTGCGAATAATTTGATAGAGAGAGGTTATTCACTGAAGAATTTGACCCCACCAACAAAATGTTTGTAATATAATCCAAGGAAGATGCAGATAAGATTTCTTTAGTTAAAATAAAAATCTGTATAGACTTACCCTAAAATTTCTTCTCTGTGAATAAAATTATATTCTTTTGCTCACTGTGCTTATATGCAATAATTCAGATACCATATTCTTAATCACAGAATCATTAGGGTTGAAAGGGACCTCTGGAGATTGTCCAGTCCAACCCACCTGCCAAAGCAAGGTCACCTAGAGTAGGTGACACAAGAATGCGTCCAGGTGGATTTTGAATGTCTCCAGAGAGGGAGACTCCACAATCTCCCTGGGTAGCCTCTTCCAGTGCTCTGCCATCCTCAATACAAGGAATCTTCTCCTCATGTTGGGCTAGAACTTCTTGTGTTTAGTTTATGGCCATTGCTCCTCATCCAACATCAGCGTTGGGCAGCACTGAAAAGAGTCTGGCACCATCCTCCTGACACCCACCTTTGAGATATTTCTATCTATTGATGAGATCCCCTCTCAGTCTTCTCCAGACTGAACAGGCCCAGCTCCCACAGTCTCTCCCCATAAGAGAGATGCTCCAGACCCCTGATCATCCCTGTGGCCCTCCACTGGACCCTCTCCAGCAGCTCCTTGTCTCTCTTGTGCTGAGGAGCCCACAACTGGACGCAGCACTCCAGGTGTGGCCTCACTGGGGCCGAGTAGAGGGGGAGGATCACCTCCCTCAGCCTGCTGGCCACACCCTTCCCAATGCACCCCAGGATGACATCGGCCCTCCTGGCCACAGGGGCACTGCCAGCTCATGGACAGCTTGTCACCCACCAAGAGTCCCAGGTCCTTCTCTGCAGGAGGTCAGCCCCAGCCTGTGCTGGCACGTGGGGCTGTTCCTCCCCAGCTGCAGGACCCGACACCTGCCCTTGTTGAGCCTCACCAGGTTTCTCTCTGCCCAGCCCTCCAGCTGATCAAGGTCCCACGGAATGGCAGCAGAGCCTCCAGGTGGATCAGCCACTCCCCTCAGTTTAGTGTCACCAGCAAACGTGCTGAGGGTGCGTTTGATCCCTTCCTCCAGGTTGCTGATAAATAAGTTGAGTGAGATTGGTCCCAGTATTGATCCCTGGAGAATACCACTGACTGCAGGCCTCCAGCTGGACTCTGCTCCACTGATCATGACCCTCTGAGCTCTGCCATTCAGCCAATTCTTGGTCCACCTCACTGTCCATTCATCTAACCCTAATCTCCTGAGCTTACCTGTGAGGATGTTATGGGAGACAGTGTCAAAAGCCTTGCTGAAGTCAATGTAGGCAACATCCACTGCTCTCCCCTCATTGACCCATCTTGCCATGCCATCACAGAAGGCCGTCAGATTGGTCAAACATGATTTGCCTTTGGTGAGTGCATCCTGACTACTCCTGATGACCTTCTCTTCTTTCATGTGCTTGGTCATGGTCTCCAGAGTAATCTGTTCCATCACCTTTCCAGGGATGGAGGTGAGGTTCACTGGCCGGTAGTTTCCTGGGTCCTCCTTTTTGCTCTTTCTGAAGATGGGAGTAACACTGGCTTTCCTCCAGTCATCAGGCACCTCTCCTCCATTATTTTTCAAAGAAGATGCAGAGTGGGCTTAACAACAACATTTGCCAGGTCCCTCAGCACCCATGTGTGCGTCCCATCAAGGCCCATAGATTTAAGTCTGCCTAGCCGATCTCTAACCTGTATGGTCAAGGGCAAGTCTTCCTTTCTCCAGCCTTCCTCTCTTGTCCCCAAGGTCTGGGTTTCCTGAAGGACAGCCTAAGCAGTAAAGTCTGAGGCAAAGAAGGAATTCAGTTACTCTGCCTTCACTGTGTCCTCTCTCACCAGGATACCCACAATATTCCTATAGTCCTCCCAGACAGCCTCTATTTTTTTCCATGTTCCATAAATTTCTTTCTTGCATTTGAGATTTACTAGAAGTTCCCTGCTCATCCCTGTGGGTCTCCTGCCAGCTTTGTTTGATTTCTTGCTCATGGGGATACATTGGTCTTGAGTTGGCAGGAATGCTGAATATTGACCAGCTCTCCTGGACTCCCATGACTTCTATACCCCTAACCCATGGGATTCCACTAATTAGGTCCTATTGATTAGTACTACTTCTGATTGAAAACAATGCATTACCTCAATGCCAAAAAAAAGCCCCTTAAAACCCAAAGCCTCTTGTGTTCATGTCATTTATGTGTACCAATATAGAGAACAGTATTTAAGTAACAGAGTAGCAGAGTTATACATATTACAGTCAGCATAGCTTCTTACAGGGTAATGAGAGAGGAAGACTGCCTCTCTCCCCTGAAGATGACTGAGGTTTCTGAGGGACAATGACTTTTTTCACATTCTTCTTTAAATCAAGAATCATATTAAACTTCATTTTTGTAGACTGACAGTCTTTCTTGAATCAATTCTTCTTGTATATCTGCTTGCAGACCTATAACTTTTCTTAGATTAGTTTCTCAAAATAAACATCATTTTCTCTTTTAAGTGTGGTTAATTCATGGTACAAAAATCCTTATAGTATTCACTCAAGAATAGGCCCAAACAGAAGAAAAAACTGAATTCAGAAACTGCATAGAGTAAATAGCAGGTATATTATGCTTAACTGTGAATGCATTCTACTACACTAAACACTAGTTTTTATCATGAGAAAACAAGTTTTTGTGAGATTTTGAAATAAAGAAATTCATATTCACAGAAGTATATTTTGGGGTTTTTTATTAACACACATTACAGAGTTAAACCTAACAATATATATAGTGTTCTGAATAGAAGAATTACAGTAGCACCAGTCATGTGATGTAAATAATGTAGAATCACTAGTATTCACTGAATCTTATGCATAATTCTCTCAAAGTTATATTTATAATTTGAGGGAGTAAAGACTTGAAGACATTCAATAAAGTATCCATGTGTAGAAAGAAGATCTGGAAAACTTCTCTGATATTTTTCAGGCTAAATATTTTATATATATAAACTTTATAAAAACTCAAGTGTTATAGAATATTTTGGTTCAGAAGAAGTGCTCCTGTGACCTGTTGGCTATCCATTTTTTTTTCATAACCATTGGCTTTGAGTTAACTACTTCCCTGTCAAATTTGTTTGAAATATTGACATATTTAAAAGATATTTGACAGGGAGTGAAGGTAGTTAAAAGTGACAAGCACACACAGCACTCACACAGCTCATCCCTCTATAGAAATCTAGGATGACTACTGGGTCCTTTTCATCTTGGTTGCTCTTGGATATGAATATATGGATAGTTCTGGTGAAATAAATCCTTTGTTTATCCAGAAAGTGTGGCATCCATATCTGAATACCAGACTTTACATGCTCCTTTTTCTTCCTTTCAGCTTTTTGAAATACTCTTGGTGATGCTGATCCTCTAAATACTGATTTTTGCTGGAGTTTACTCAGAGTCTAATTCAAAAATACTGAAGATGAAAAAATCCCCAAAGCTCCTCAGGACTGTAGGCCTATCCTTTACTAAACTTCTTAGAAGCAATAATTTCCTATGTCAACAGAAAAAAAAAAAAAAATTATTTGTGCTTTCCCTGTGCTTGAGTATGTTTTGTTCTTTGAACTCCTGTATTCTAATAATAAAAATAAAAGATGTAAAAATCTGTGAAAAAACACTTTTTTAAGCACAGAAAACAAAAATTTATTAGTAAATGTTCAGAACAGTTAATTGTATTGGAAAAAAATTCAGCAGCCTTTCAGGGCAGAAATATACTTGCTCTGCAATATAAGAATTTTAGTTTCATCAGTGTATTGTGCTAGATATAATTAAACCAGTAAACTCATGCAGTTTGCACAACTAAGAGTCTGTTGTGTAGTGAAATCTTCATACTCTGCAATCATTTTAAAGTAGTTCAAATGAGATACAGAAAAGGGAATATTTCCCCTACTCTCACAAAAGCAAACCTGAGTCACTATTGTGTCAGATGGCATGAGTCGTTTATTAGTTACTGATCAAGTAACAAGCACCTTTGTCAAAATCCCCACTCTGCTGATACCATTAGTTTATTAAATAATTGGGAGAGGTATTTGAATAATCTCAATAGGCTTTATCAAACTAGCACTAATAAATTCTACAGCTTTTATTTTTAAAAGGCGCTAAAGAAATGAAAGTTTATGTTTATGTCTCAGTCAATTTTCCCTGGAATTCCAGAACACCACTAAGAGATATCGAGAGTGCTTTTTTAGATGCTGATTTTTTTCTGTAATGAAATCTATCGGAAATAAAATCAGGTCTAAAACCAGGTATTCAGGAGTACTTGGTTTGAAGACAAGTAGCATATCTATGTTGACCCAGAAAACTCCTTAAACAGAAGAGTTTGTGTCTAGCAAAATTGTGTAGAAGCTTGTCATAAATATTACCATGAAAAAAAAAACAAGAGAAATCCTGGAAATATTTTTGTCTGCCTCTGTTGATAGCAACAATAAAGGTGAGGAGGTTCTGTCCCCAATACGTTTTTCTCTGATGTTGCGATGCATGCATGTTTTTTGGCAACAGTCCTTTCAGGGAGGTTCTTTCCTATACAGAAAGACTGTTCAGCTTCTCACATTTTGATTTAACTTGTTATAGGCAAGTAGGAAGGATGAGTAAGCTATGCATGACAGAGGCAAAGAGGAGGAATATATAACCCCTGAAACAGTGTCCTTCAGCTCAGAGAGGAGAGGTGATTCTGCTCCATCTGTCCCGTGCAGGACTGAGAAATTGCTGTGAGGAACCCGAGAAGGAGGTTTTGCAGCTCTGGTGCAAAACTGATTCAGAGGCTGGCTGAATAGATGAACAAGGGGGGGATCAAATGCTGGTAGCAGGCAGGCAGATGGGGAGGACGAGAGTTCATAGGTACAGGGCAAATTCACCCTACTCAGTTCCAAAACAGCTGTCACACACTGGCTCCTGTTGAGAGGAGCTTTAATTTTCTCTTTTTTAGGAAACCTCTGCTTGGATCCTGGGGTTTTTTGTGGGGTTTTTTTTATTTGTTTGGGTTTTTTGTAATTTTATGGCTGGCAGTAAGAATGTCCAAAAAGCAAGCTTTTGACAAGTCAACCGTAAATTTACTATATTGTTACAAAATGGTTATACTGCAACTATATATATCTAAAATAATAAGTTCTGGCCAGCTGGTTTTTTCCTATTAATTGCTGGGGTTTAAGCCTTTCTCAGAAATAAATCTGGATTTTTAAATATTATTTTTAAAAACCTCAAATCTCTAATAAGGACTTAGATTAATACTTTTCAAAAGCCATAGCTGCTTTACTACAAAATATGTCTCATGATTACAGTGGTTTATACACACGTATAAATCCTATTGATGTTCATGTATCAGTGAATATCCCAAGATAATATCCCAGGATTAAATTTACTTTTTTTTTTTAAACAAATCATCATTTGCTGTAACATTAGGTTTAGAGATGTCCCATTATTTAATTACACTAAAAATTACAGCACCATCCTGCAATTCCAAAAAAAAAAAGAAAAAAATTTGCGTAGGAATGTGAAACAGATGCAACTCTGTGTGGGCAGATCCATTAGGTTCTCAAGCTGGCCTTGGGAGGTAGAAGAAATACAAGGCTTTGCTCTTGTTGGTTCTCTGTCACCAGCCAAAGTGCAGCCATTGGTACTTTTGTAAGATGTACTAGGGCATCCACCAAAGAAACTCCAGTATTTGCATGACATCACCCCTGTCATCACCCAAGAGGATCTGCTTTTAGCCAGCTGTTTGCCCTCATTTCCAACCCCAGCAGTATTCCTCTTTTTGTGACTGCAGAGTAAAACTGCAGTTCACAACCCCTCCTTAAGAGCAAAGCAAACCAACTGACATTGTACTTTCCTCAAAAGAAAAAATACTTTTACACTGAAGTGTGATGAAAGCCTTGAGACCTAGCTCTTTGGCATAAAAATACATACGAGTAAGTGACAGATCAAAGTCATTGGGGAGATTTCAAAACCTTAACCTGGACTTAATTTTTGCAACTCATCTCTATACCTTGGTTAGAGGCCAGTGCATCTGCACCTCTGGCACCATATAAAATTAGCCTTGCTGATGATTAGGACGGTTTTCTAACTGCAGATAACACAGTGAAATAGCATGAATGTCCTTATGCTTTCAGAGGCATCCTCCATCCATTACAACTTTCTTGAACATATATAGCTGCTTGGTTTGACCTTCCTGCAGTCAGTTGCTTGCCATTTTCCTCGCTTCTGCACAAATACACAGTTTCTTCCTCTCATTGGAAAGTGGTAGGAGCTTCTTCTCCAATTTATGTAGGTTACAGGTTCTCCTCCGTTCCACTCCCAGTGTCCAGGATTGACTTGGTCATTCAAACCTGCGTGAAATCAGTAAGACCAAATCAGTGATGTTTATTGTCACTGGAGCCAGATGCCTAGAGAGACATATTGTTCTGTATGTTATTCTTTGTTAAAAAAGTGCATAGGATTTCGTGCTGAGAGAAAAAGAAAACATCTGGTAGAACACAAGCAAAACACAATTTAGGATTTAATTAGGCCACTTGAATCACAGTTAGTGCCATATGAATAAAGGAAAATATATTTTTCTGCAGTAGTGCGTATCTAAAATGTTTTTTTCTCCTTACATCTATTACATGTCTATCACCTCACAGGTTTCTCTTTTTGATACTTGAAATAGCAAGTAGTCTGGGCAGTATCAGAGGTCTTCGGATTTCTTCTGAATATAAAATTCTGCAGATCTTTGTGGACCTTGTTTACACTGTTTAAATTAACAGTTGTAAAATTAGCTTGTGTTAATTAGTACAACATAAAACATGTCTTTTCCTATAGCCTCTAAGTTACTAAGACCAATATCTGTATTTCATAATTTCATAATTTCATTATTTCAGACATGACCTGTCTTCTTAGGAGAGACCAAGATAAGAAAATTGGCATAACAATCTTGTAGTCTTTATCTTTGTCAACCAGGTTTGTTTCTTTCGGGTTAACAGAATTATGGTACCATCAAACATGATCCAAAACTAATTGTATTTTTTAGAGGCAATTTAGTATACTCAGTAAATCCATATCAGAAGATTACTAGGAGCTATTAATTGCACTTCAGAATCAGAGAAAAAGAACCAAACTGAGGACAATATAACAGAAACAAGAAGAGTTAGAAGAAAGCAGTAGCACTAGTATATGAGCTAAGGCGGTCATTCACAGAAAGGAGGCACTACGAAGACCAATCCAAATTCTTTCCATTTCTCATTAAATGTAAAGTGCCTAATAAGAAATAGCTAAATCTGAAATGATGTGATGAAGTGTTCTTTAGCTTATCATTTAATTAATTCATAAGATTTCTAACACAGGATGACACCATTAAATTAGGAGTAATATAAATAATTATTTAAGTTAAAACAAAATAAAACAAAAACTTAAATTAGTGATAGATAAAGTAATAGTCAAAAGAAAGATGATATAAACAAAATTGTAGGAGCTGCACCAGAACTAATTTCATCAGCTTGTGTTAAAATAGGAAAGGTTTCAAGACAAAAAAAGTCCATCAATAGGCATCATGAAAAACTCGTGTTTTTGATAAAGACTTATAAAAGTAGCCAGGTAAATTACAGCTTTTGGTTTATGCCTTGCTCTGAAGTAATAAAAGCAGCAGACATTTGAGGACAATACAGTGTTTGAAACCTGGGCTCAAACTGCTGCAGCACTTTCTGCTTTTCATGGTGCACAGGAACTGCAGTCTTCAGAGGGGACTTGCAGCCAATATACTTGCCTATCCAAAAGGGCATCCTCCCACTGAAGTCCCATAGCCACTGCATGTGTTGTTCATTAGCCACACTTGTTAGACTCCCCAGGTATCTAGGCTCAACGAGAGAGGACAGAGTAATTAGCATTCCACAGAGTGACAGACAGCTCTCATCAACTTATCAACAACGGGCGTTGATTCTAGTGTAAAGCATAAAAATAACAAGTCACAGGAAAACCACAACTTACTGGCTTGAAGGAATAATTACATGAAGATGAAGTCTTAAAATTGTGGATTACTTAGAGAGGAACCAAAGTCCTAGTCTGATTCCTCTAACAGAAAAATTAAATCAGCTGGGCAACTGAAGGAAATGTATATAGGAAATACATGCCTCATACTCACAAACTGTGTTTTAAACCAATGGCACAATTATTGATACCATATTTTCCATAAAATAATAAACTTCCTACCCTGAAATCCAAGCCACTGAAAGATACAACTTCACCTATTTGGTAGTAGAGTAGGAGATATCTTTTTTAAATCAGTTTTGACAAGACTGAAGATACGAATAATACATTTAAATGGTAATGTGATAGTGGTAATCTGAGAAGTTATCATAGAATCACTAAATCATAGAATGTCCTGAGTAGAAAGGGACCCACAAGGGTCATCAAAATACAACCCTTGGCCCTGCACAGGGCAGCCCAAAAAATCACACTGTGAGCCTGAGAGCACTGTCCAAACACTTCTTGAACTCTGTCAGGCTGGTGCTGTGACCACTGCCCTGGGGAGGCTGTTCCAGTGCCTGACCACCCTCTGAGTGAATTAGATATTCTCATAATATCTAATCTAAATCTCCCCGTCACAGTTACACATGCATCCTCTAAAATCAACATTCAGGCTGTTACATCATTCTCCCCCCATTTCCTTCCTCGCCTTCAATCCAACCCCCCTTCTCTTTTTGCATTATCATCCTTTTCCATTTTGGCTTTCAGCTGAGACATTCTGGTTCTCCATCCTCCTGTGAATCTGCACTTGGTAAATGCAGGTATCCCATGGACTTCCCCAGTTGCTCATCACAAGAAATTTGGTATCTGAAAAGGCTCTGAAAAGCAGCGCGTTCTTCAGAGGGTTGTCTGCAGTGACTACACATTTAGTTCAGATTGGAGAGAAGTGGTGGTTTGTATTAAGCAGACTGTTTCTGAGTTAAGTCAATGCATAAACTCTGCTCTGTGTTTGTACTTATAGTATGCCAGTTCCCAAGGAGGATTTGCAGACCCTAGCCACTGAGTGGCCTTGCCACTGACAAGTCTTCCTACCAGTACCAAACATACAAGCACCAGCAGGCAACTCTTAAGCCATTTAGGCTAAATCTTTAGGTATTAAGAGACAAGTGGCATTCTTCACATTTGCCGGGAACTGTCAGCCATCAGTGGCTCCGCTTCCTTATTTATCCACCTTTGTGTCTGCATTGATATCATTGATACCTTTTTACATGTCACACCTGGTGTTGCCATCCCTCTGATGCTGAACTTCTGGTGCTGACATTCCTGTTGTCCCATATTTCTGACTGTCACTCAGTCTAAAAGTGATGTCAACCCCTTCAGCCTCCCAGAATATCCTTTGTGACAGTTGATAGGGCCAAAGCAAACAACACAGCTTATAAAAACGTTTTAAGAGAGCAAAAAAACTTTTCTAATGTCATAATAAGTAAATGGTATTGTAAGGATTTTGCTAATTTCATTACTATTGCCAGATAACAAAGACAGAAGATCACTACTGCTCCAGATGAAGTAATGACTGTCTTCTTTAAGAGCTGGGGCAGCAACCAGGCCTCAAGAATGGCATGGCAGATTTGAGCTCATGAACAGGTGTTAGAGTGAAAGCCCACCATTAAGCCTGCTGCCCAGTTAGAGATCCATGCCTGGAACACTATTCCTGTTATTTCCCTGTATGTCGTCTAGGAGTATTGATCCCATGGATTCCAAATGATGCCACGCAAGATAGGGAAGCAGGAAAATTTTGCGTGAGGAGAAGTTCAAAGTAGTAGTCCACAATATTCTGCACAGTCCCTACTGAACAAAATCTGGACCCTTCCTTAATCTGGGCCCACAGGGTCAGGATATGAAATAATTAATTGTATTGCTGAGGGTGGATGCTTATGCCGCAAAGTCCTCCTCCACTACCCCTACAAGCCAACCAAAGCAGCAGGGGATGGAATTGCCCTCTGCTCCAGGCTGTGTGGGGGTTCTGCCAAGGCCAGCAGGACAGCTGGGTGTTAGCCAGTGCAATCACAGCTGCCCTGGGGCAGGCACTGCACAGTAACGTAGGGCCCATCAGGGCCTCTCTGAGTTCCCAGGCCACCAGAGAACAGCATGGAAAGGATCTCGCTGACACCTGTGTACGCTCTCCTCACCTAGAGGGGTGGTGGAACGGCCTCAGAACTGTCTGGTCTGGTAGGGATCGGGATCGTGCACCCACTGTGGTAGAGGCTCCTGAAACTGCACCCAGTGAAGGTGTCTGCAGAGCTTGAGCTGTGCCTCTCATCACTGTGAGATGTGCCTGTATGTCCCAAGGGTGACATGCTTCCACCCTTCTGGGCCAATCTGCCAGGCACAGAATCTCTGGTGAGCTAGGAACAAAGCTGTTACACTGACAGATGCTCTTGGAAAGTTTTGTACTCCATCTTCTTCTACAGACAGAGTCTGGGAAAGCAGGAAGAGTTAATTCAGGGTGTCCTCCCACGCTAACTGCTTCAGCAGCAGGATTCCATTCCCCCTCACGGTGACTGTGGTTGCACTGACCAAATGGGCCTGAGAAGAGGTTTGGGCAGCAGTTTCTGTGGTATCACTGCTAGGTGAGAAAGAACAAAAATAAAGCATTTTATCTGGCTTCTGTTTAAGGACGCTCAAAACCCAGGAACTGAGTAATTTACTTTAGGTAAGTATATCTTACTCCTGATGTTCTGATTGTCCTAGAAAATGTGAAACCAAAAAGCATCAATGTGTGTCAGTAACTGCTCTATCATTTATGACATACAGGAGTGGTCTAAGCAATAACAGTTTCAGACTTTTACTTCAATCCATGTACCAGGGAGAGACATCATCACTGTAAAAGGAAAGCACTGCAATAATTATAATGTTATCTAATCTTTTCTCTATAGGAGTGCTTTCTAAGTACAGCTTGAGAAACACATTACTGAAGAGAGAACAACTGTTCTAATTGTTATACCTAGTTAGGGGGTTTATGTATTTTAGGAAAATGAGAACCATCCTGAAAGAACATAGCACTTCCAATAATGTTACTCACTGAACCTCAAGGCATAGCGTCAGACACCGGAAATTACAAGATAATGTTGTTTATGGAGTTGTATGCATCTAACGCTTCCTAATGTAAATTATTCAAGATAAGGGGTCATAATGCCTTATTAGGGGAAAAAAAACCCAAACAAAACCAAAAACAAACAAACAGCAACCAAAACAAGCCACAACAAAAACCCACACACATCACTTTTTTCTGTGCTAAACCTCCCATTTAAAATTATTCCTGCATGTTTTAGAATTTTTGTTATTGAGTCAAGAGCATCCTTTATCTTAGAGCAGTTGCACAAATTAAGGAAACATTTTGGGTAGCTATTAACCTTGAAGTATTATATGGAAAACACTTAGCACAAAGACTTTAGTGATTTTCCATTAAATTATCTGATACATTTTAAAGAGTCTTGTGCCATTTTAGTAAATTTAACATCAGCAAAAGCACACTTGACTAAGTAGGAAGGTCTCTGCAGGACACAACATTTTATTTGAACTGCTGTAGTAAATCCATATCCTGTACTGATGTTGAAGGGGGTGGCGGGTGAGTGAAAGGCTGTGCTTATCTCAGGCCTTTGGTCACCTAGGGAGTTATCCTGATGCCTTGAAATCAGTGTCTAGTGTTGCTTACCACACCTTGTGGTATTCAGAACATTCAGATGAGAATGACAGACATGATGCACAGCTTGCAGGAGCCCTGCTCTTCCAGACTGGCAGATGAGAGTCCGACAGTGTACACAAGGCCTTTAAAATGACTCTAGGTACCTGGATCCTTATGCTTGGAGTCACACTCAGTAGTTAAACCCATCACTTAGAGAACCAGGAGGTTAGGAGAGGAGGCCTGCTGTCCTGCTTTCCACTATGGAACACTAAGCCATCATGAAGGATCTAATCTATCACTTTAGATGTGGTTCTACCTGAGATTCCCAAGGACTGAGGCCACATGTAGCTAATATAGTACCATCAAACCAAATGACATGTCCTGCATTACACAGCAGTAGAGGACCTGAAATCTAATCATATTTGTGCTTTAATTAAATGTTCAACTTAAAAAAAGGTAAAGGTACAATATGACTAATAAGGCACAAGACACAACTGTGGGCTCTGTCTATCCAGTTCTGCCATCCCTTCAGTGGCAGCAGTGAAACCATCTCACATGAGAGTGAGCCCTGCTGTACTGACCCTTGGGGAGGACATGTTCCTATTGGATAAACAAGAGCTGTGGCATAAATCATCAAAATTGCTTCTAAATCAGGCTGCTGTGGGATCACTCAGCCGTAATATCCCCCAGATGCTTCCCTTCACGTTGCCAAGAGCCTCTTCATGCATACAAACAAAGCTAGAGAAATGAGTTCTTAAACCACCTTTCTCTCCAATGAATTGGAGAAGGGTTAGAAACAGTGCAAGACTTTCACAGCAATTAACTGAGATTTCTGACCCCCCCATCCCCAGTGTAACACTGACATGTAGAAACTTGCATCAAGACAAACACATATTTGTGTCTGCTTCTACCCCTGCATGTGGAAACTAAAGGAGAGGGTTGTATACCGCCTGCAACAGATGGATGCAGAGTATGTCAATAGAAACTCAAATAGGTCTGCGTTAGCCCATTTATATGTAGTTATGTCCAGACAACAACTGCTTCCACAATAAATTGATAGTGTTGCTTTGATGGAATTGAATCATAGACCATCAGGTTGGAAGGAACTTCAAGGATTATCTGGTTCAGCCTTTCTTGGCAAAAGCACAGTCCAGACAAGATGGGCCAGCACTCTGTCCAGCTAAACCTTAAAAGTGTCTGAAGTTGGGGAATCCACCACATCCCTGAGGATAGTCTTCTAACGGCTGATCTCACTGTGGAAAAAAAACTTCCCTTGTGTCTAATTGGAATCTTCCCAGGAGCAGCTTGTACCCATAGCTGTTCATCTTTTCTATGTGACTCCTTGTAAAAAGGGAGTCTCCATCTTCTTCGCAGCCACCCTTTAAATACTGAAACATAGTGATAAGGGCTCCCCTATGCCTTCTTTCTTTGCCTGGCAGGCTTTATGGTCCTTTGATCATCTTTGTGGCCCTTCTCCAGACACTCTCCAGCCTGCCCACTTCTGTATACTTTTAGTACAGCCTGTTACCAAATCTGTCATCTCAGGATAGCAAGGTTGTCTCAAAAAGGGTAGGAGGTTGGTTGCTCGGAGACTCTTAGTGAATCAACTTTAACAATGCTTGTGCTCTTTTCCCTGTTCTGTATAATAGAAAAATTCTAGCAGGACAAATGAATAGGAGCTTAAAAAGATGCCATTTTTGTAGTAATAAAAAATTATTCTTTTTTTCAGGGAAGTTGGGTGATTTGCTGAAAGTCAATTTTATTATTTTCATTTAATATCTAGTTTGTTTGATCTATTGAAAATTGAGGACTGGCCTTCACGATAGTTTTATTTCCCTGTTGGAAACATTTAAATGTCAATAGAATCAGTATTAATAACTGAAACACCACAATTAGTGGTGAAGTTGATTGCTGGAGGAGCTGGGGAAAAGCACAAAATAAAATTTAATAAGTTATGTACTTGTACCACATTTAAGCGTGTTTCTGGAATTGTACTTTCGTAAATCAGTTCCAGATGGAGGCCAGGAGTACTCCATTTACCGGGATAAACCTTCCTTAGTCTATGCTAGTATGACATTAATTGAATTATCGCAGCCCTAGGATTCATTTCCTTGTTGATTCAGTGATATGCCTTGATTTTTTGTGTAGTTTTTTTAACACTGTCATTTAAGAACTGTTGTTTACATTTATTTATTTCTATTCAGTTTAATATCTACATTGCATACTATAGCCTTCATCAAGAAGCTACTGCCTACAAAAAATATGGGTCACAAAAATCACACTCTTTCAGAAGATAGGAAGCACGTCCCAGTAGAGTGACATAGGGTCCCAAGGGATCAATTGACTGTTGAAGCCTCCAGAAAAAAAAATACTCACGATTTATAGCTTTGTTTACTAACATGTAGCATAATAAAAGCAAGTAATAACAAACAATTTCAGGAGCTGAAATTTTAAGTAAACCAAGTAATAACATATCATTTGGGGTGAGCTCACAAGAGCACGTAACATTTACCTTTTATTAAAGAATACCTTCTATCAGCTGGGAGGTATTAGTATCAAGACTTTTCTTTTGCATGTTACCAAGACAACATAATCTGGCATAACTGAGTGGAATGAATTGATGTTTGTTATGCATGCTTGGCCATGATTCATGTTTCCAGCATGTCCTTCCACTACTTATGGAACATATTCCATTTCTATAATTTCCAACTCGTCCCTGTTTCAATTTTCCTTTCACAGAGTAACGGAGAGGTCTGTTTAAGCCCCTCCTATTCTTCAGATTGGTTTTCAATCTGGTGCTCACAATTCAGGACAAGGTACAGAGCATTCCTATCCTCGGACAAGCTTCATGTTACCATGGCTAATATTTCTTCCAGTGCAAACCCAATACCTCTAAAACCAGAATCCCAAAGCAAGTGTCCAAAAAGCAAGACTGGTAGACTTTTTTGTCTCCGTCTTTGAGACAACTATTATTATCATCATTATATCCTTAAAAATTCAGAAATGCACTGCTAAATTGAATGTTAAAGTGTTCAAGTAGTTACAGAATCTTCAAAGTTGCATCTTCAGAAGAATACAGTGAGGCACACAGGAGTTGGCAACATTTTACCATTGCTGCACCAAGTGAACATAAAGCCAAGGAAGTGGTGGGTAAGAGAGGATGAAATTCTGAGTCCTTGCTGTATTTCTCTTCTCCCAAACTAACTCTCCCATTAGGAAAGTATCCTCACTGCAGATGGACAGCTTTGGGAATTCATGCTGTGAGTAAGACAGCATCACCACCCGAAACATTATGAGATTAATATTTATTTCATCCACTGGGTTTGAATCCCAGGACTTGTTCAATTTTTGGGGGAAGCTGTGCAGAACAGGCAAAGCTGGGCTTATCCAAATAAATTCAGCCTCAAGAGCAGCATTCAGTTCAGGGCAATAGCAGTGCCCAGCAAACACATGATGATCTCTTACTGTTCTCTGCAAGCCCGAGCAGCAGTGTTCCAGGTGACCTTGTGATTCACTACCAGGAGGTAGCAGCTGCCTTCATGATAACTCCATCCGGAGGGACATTTCTTCTTGGTTACCTCCTAAAATAAGAGAGGAAAAGGTAAAACAGACTTCTGTCTGTGCACAGATAGTCTGTGCACTAAAATTAAACTGAGCGTGAACTTTGGTGTATAATTAAAGCTATAGCATTGCTTAAAAGATTTAAATAAATAATGTCTGACAGAGGAGCCTACAGTTCATAATTAGTAGCTTTAATGGTGACAGTAGGATTCAGTTCCAAAAATCCTCTAAAGATTTTATATGAGTTTGGACACCATTTCTGTCTCTTGAAGTCTGTGCAGGGAATGCAGTGCAACAAAATTCAGCATGACACATGTTAAGTGGTGGAAGGAATGTATGTTTACAGAATACCTAAGAAAGCCTATGTTACTAACTTCCACCCATTCTCTCACAGACTTCATTCACTGACTCCGTTATGCCCACATTGTCACAAGCACCAAGACACTAGTGCTCATGTGGTTTGTCCAGGAGCACCTGTGGATGACAGAGAGGAAAGGCAACTCCAGCAGTCAAGTCCACCTCATATTTCTGGGAAGCTTTTGTTTCTGCTGAAAGCAAACCTGCATCTGGATAACACTTATTCCCTGTTCCCTGTAAATAACAGTTGCAGGAAGGTCCCCTGCTTTAGGGTATCACCGATCCTAGGCTTTATGCTCCAACTTAGATACATACACATGGCTACATTTTTACCTTGCTTTGGGAATTCCACAATTTCCATGTTATCCCATCACACTGAAACAACTTTTGAGAGCTTTCTTCATAATGCAAGAGGCCCTTTAAGTCTGGTGTACAGGCCTTTTGAAAAGAGTAGAAGTCCTGGAAAGAGAAAATTACATTTGAAGGAAAATAATTACAAATCAAGTGAAACGAAACAGAATAATTAGGTCTTATAATAAAATTTTATGCCATGAAAACTCTTCTAGGTGTTAAATCATTTTGGAAAACAGCATGACTGAAAACAGATGGTGAAAATGCCCATGGAAAAAAAGGTTTCATACCTTATGTCTCGATCTTGGTTCAGATGCAAGTTCTGCCTTATCAGCCTGTGGGGTTTCTGTTTTCCTAGAGGAGATGACATTTATCTGTGGTTGTGCCTTCTTGTTGGTTTCAGCTGAGGAGATGTCATCCTCTATTTTGAGTGATACAATCCCATGATACTTCATTTTACAGTATCACACACACAAGAACAGGAGAGGAAAAGAGAGGGTTAGTACATACAAGCAACTCTTAAATAAACTAAACAAATGACAAAAAATAATTATTATACAAATTATTGTAAATCAAGGTAAATTACTCCAAACAAAAAGAAGGAAAATAAAGTATTGGTCATAACAAATTATTAACATTGATAAAGCCTGGAAAGAACAGAATCAGAAAGAAATCGTGGAAATGTCCGACCAACACCCACAATACTCTTACTTTGAAAACAACATCTGTTTCATTTCTAAATACAGATGAAGGATGAACCTGAAAAAGTAGAACAGCAGAATGAGATGGGTATATTCATGTATTATAGAAACAAAAAGACTTTATGTAACATTTCCTCCTAGATTATAAATCATGCAGAGCATGTCTTGGGTTTACTTCTTTCTCTTTAGAATAGAAACATACCACTTCTGAAAGGAGCCATTAAAAAGCACAAATTACAAGTGTAGTGTTCAATGTTCATAAAAACAGATTTCAGTAACTTTTAAGGTCACAATAGCAGAAAGTTACTAAATACCTAGCTAAACCAATATAGCTTAAAAAGGAAAATCAGTGGGCAAGGTTTAAATAACTATTCCCTGTTTAAGCTAACAGTATTTTCAGCTTTAGAACTTCAGTACCAGATGCACAGCTTCTATACATTTGCCTGGCTCCACCAACTTCTAACTTACCCATAATTTTTACAAGATTAGAAGCTTCCTAATTGCTGAAGTTGCTCGATGCCTGTTTCCTCCCCCAAATCTTGTTTTTATTCCTCTCTTGCATGCATGGATCCTCAAAATCAGGTTGGTTTATTTTTGGTATTTTCCTTACAGTTTTTTTAAATATCCCTCAGGTCTCACTCAGAGCAAACTCATGTAGTTTATAGTTATTGTGTGGTCAGATACGTTTGCTACAAAAACATGACAATTCAATGAAGATACCACATCACAATAAATTCACAAATCAGTCCGTCACTGAACTACAGAAGTGTCTTACTATTCTGCCATTTCCAGTTACTCTCAGCCTGGTCCTTGACCGATTTGCCAAGCTGTGCTCCTGCCACAGGTCCCCTCCATGCTCTGTCATCCCTTTGGAAGGAGGCAGTGGGATCCCTTCCAAGGAAACATTGCCAGGCCTGGAAGGTGATGAGGAGCCCGAGGAAACTGGAAACATCATGCGTCTCCCCCAGAAGTCATGCTTGCTTTGGCCAGAAGAACGGGAATGGCTGCATTGGCCTGAAAGCATAAAAAATGGCAGATGGTCAGTTCTAACTGCGTGAGCAGATAAGTGGTCACATTGACATGGGCACATAAACAGCTTGTCCTTAAAAGTTGGATGATTCTTTCACTTGAAGTAGTTGATTTGCTGTTTGTTCAGTCACCCTCGTTTCTGGGGTTATCTGTGACTATAACTGCAACTGCAACCTATGTAAGTATGATTTAATATGCGATGCATCTGTCTACCCACAGGTCAGAATTTCAACCAAGCATCTGCTGAAAGTACCTGTTTCATGCTTATATAGGGGTTTGAAGTGCTGGGGGTTTTGGTCATGGATATACAGGTATCTTTAACTACCATTGGTGATACTTCCATCATGCCCAGAGAAGTTTCTTCTTGGAAATCCAGGACACTGTTGTTTCAGTGAGCTCATTGTGTCAATTAACTCCTGATTTACCCTAGGAATGTTCAGGAGAAAATAAGTCTGAATTTTTAAAGGGACTTTTTGTAACATGAAGCCTAATTCATTGCAACATGGATAATTAAAATATTGTTTCACTAAACACCAGAAGGAAAAACACTCTTCAGCTGTCAGAGGATGTAGATGATTTGCTAGTTATTTCTATTTTTCTACAGTTTTCCTATCTTTCTGTTTCTACAGTTGCCTCCTTTTTGGTCCGATTTTAGGCACACCACATTTGATCACTGAAAAGCGCAATAATAATGTAGTCTTAAAAGCCTAAACTGCATAATGATCATTGCTGTTTGTTGTGAAGTTGTGGACTGTGGTTTTTAAGCATTGGAAAATATATTGCTAAGAGATGGGTTAATTTGTTAAGTTTCTTTTTCGAAAGGAAAATAAATCTATTTTAGAGGGTGTGTAACAATTGCTAAATAATAACTGGAAAAAAATTCTAATGGATCTAAAATCAGTTTTTCCCACTTTAATAAATGAGAACTGAACTCATGTTGTTATGAAAAGTGGTTTCTTTCCTGGCACTTTTCTCATTTTTTGCTCCTTGCTTTCTCCATGCTGTATTTCCTAAGAGGATGCATATGACTGTGTGAGAGAATAAAAGGTTTGCAACTGTCATGCCTGTTTTCTCTAAAAAGAAATTAAGCAGTTTGATCTAACGGTGTGTGTTAGGAACAACTTGTGGTTGAAACTAGGTAGCTACTCAGCCAAGATTGTCCCACCTTCTTAATCATGAAGATCAAAAGAGAATACCTCCTTTTGAGTCCAAAATTTTCACTACAGCTTTTGTCCGTGTGCCAAGAACAGCATTCACAGGGGAGTTCAGAACTACTTCAAAGACTTCATCATCTTCCTCTAATCCATCATAGGTAATTGCTATATTCCACATCTTGGTTGACACTCCTAACAGAAATAAACATTTTAATTACTCTTTAAGTGCTATTTCAATCAATTGGGGTGTCAAAGAAATAGATTAATTAACATGTCTGCAGCTAGAATGGAGTAAATTGTGTATGCTATTGTGCTCCTATTGACTGACTGGACTCCTGCTGTTCTTCCAAACAACATTAAGTTTGAATTTGTTCCTGGGCAATGATGATTCACTTGAAGTGCATACACTGTAACAAAAAGCTGCTGTAGATGTTCAAAATTGCACTGCAATACATAGATTTAGGACTTCCACTGTGATTTTCAAGACAAAATGTATCATAGGGTTTTTATCTGAAAAGCTTAACTTCAGAGGTGGAACTGTTATTTAAAATACCTGCAAATGGATCAAAAACTGTGTTAGAATGAAGCGCAACTTTTTAGGCAAATCTTACAGTTGTTTTTTCTTGGTTTCTTGTCTTTACTGGGTAACTTCAGGCTTGCATGTGAATGAAAAAGGGTCTTGGACACCTTGAATAACCTAAGTTGTACTCAGTTTTGTCTAAATTTGACCTGTGTCCTGGTCTTTACCTATAATGACTGAAGTCTTTAAAGCATCTCACAGCTCAGCTTGGGGTGAGTCCTATCCAGACTAGCTGCTGGAATATTAGGAGACATCATTTCAGCACTTTTGATATTTTAACGGATGTAAAAGATTGTAGGCAATCTCTTGCTAATTAATAAGGATACCAACTCACTAAGGAAGCCCACAGTACTTCCAGAAAATTAGCCCAAGTCTGAAGTACTATTCAGCTTCTCTAGCTACAGATATGTAATGGATTGCACTCTCCAAAGCAAGAGTTTACTCTTTCAAAATCAATGAATTAATTTTAGAGTTGTTCAGTGCACTATTTCATACCTGGATCAAACTGAACAAGCTTGGAGGGAGTCACTGTGAAGTCCTTTCCCAGCCTAGCAGATATTTCATTGACCTGAGAAGAAATCAAACAGTAAATGCCATGCTGTGACCGATTTCACCAAACCACTGCTTTCTGCTGCATGCTGAAGGTACTGTGCACATCTCAAATAGACAGGCCAACCCATACATATACTCAGGCTGGAAAAAAAGATAAAGACCTGAAGAACAAACCTTGTTATGTGCAACTGTCATTCTGTCCTTGCTCATGGCTTTAAAAAAAATGCATAATCAAAAAAAAATTTCCTGTCTTATAATTTTTCTCCTTCCCTCTCAGATTGCTATTTGACAACACCAGGTAACACTGCTGTTCGCTGTGCCTGGGGACCCTGCCATACCTGGCTCCTGGACAAGCACATCCTGTCATCTCAGAAGAGCAGCGACAACCTAGCCACATTTTCCTGTTTGGCCCTTTGTGATGTCTTGGAAGAAGTGTTTGTGCACAGAGCTGTCTGTCATCCCCAAAGACTCATTAGGCTAGGTATGAACATATGTAAATACAGGGATCCCAGCCACTCCCTGAATTTTCATAGGAAACACCAAAGGACACCAGTTTCCACTCTGGGCTCCTGATGCTGGAATCAATTTCGCTGGTCTGTTTATTCAAGTGACTACTGGAGTAGAATCACCTGAGTCTGTGAAGAATTGGGCAGGATGACCCCTGATGGAATCATTAGCAAAACTCCCACTAACTTCTGTAGAAGAAAAATCAAAATTATGTTTCTAATTAGGGTATAGTCCTGAGAAACTGTGAGGGAAAAAAATTGTACTTCTCTGGCAAGGGGAGCTTTTAAAATATTGAAATTTCCATTTTATGAGGAAAAATAAAATTTGTGAAGTTGCACAAAACATGTTTTACAAAGTTATAGCCTGCAGCTTTCAGTCTAGTCTTTTTGACATAAGACAGAGGTAGTCACTGAAGATATAGGGACTTTTCCTAGACTGTGGGCAGTAAGGGGAGAAATGGAGAAGGCTGCCATGGCCGTGTAGTTGAAGCCTCTATAGCTCCTGGGCTCCTCCAGCCTGAGAAGGCAAAACAAAACTCCCAAAGCCTGGATTTTAAAGTGGCAGGTCCGGGAAACCAAGCTTCTGAGCACAGTGACAGAGGAAAACCTGTTCTGTTTTTTCATCAAAACTGAAGCGCTGCTCCAAAACACTCCAGGTTTTGTGTACCAGCATTTCTACTTAAAACTCAGGAAATTTTGTCAGAAATGCTTCAGCCATCTGTAGTAGCAAGGGCAATGTCCCAGCAAGTATGGATTGAATCACATGGCCTCTTTGATGATTAATGAATTATCTTTACATCTGGGGAATAAAATAACAGGCTGCACTTCTTATTATTAAGTTAGGATGTTGGCTTTTGGCTTTACCTTCACGGTTATAAAGGCAGACTCGACCGAGTGTCCTGCTCTGGTGATTTTCAGAGACACCAGTCCCATGTTTTCACACACCTCATATTCAGTGTGTGGCATTTCAATCCGAGACCACCGTAGCTCCAGCCTGGGGGAGAGGAAGGAATGCGAGGGTAAAGCAAAGCCACCTTACCAGCCACCCCCAGCCCTTGCTGCTCAGAGGCTGTGTAAGGAGCCTTCTCTCCCGACTACTGATTTAGCCAATACACATCCTGAGTCTTTGTCTCCAAATCAACACACTTCTATGATTTAACTGATTAGGAAGACGCGCTAGTAAATCTCCAGACCAGCCCTGATCTACCCTAAACCACACCTGAACCTTGGTTCACAGCCACAGGGGTTCTGCAGTAACGTTGAGAACAGCAGTTTGTCCATAACAACAATAGGCCAAGACAAGTTATCACTGTTTATCCCTTTAGCCTTGTAGGTTTATTATACTCTCACTCCTCAGTCTTTTCTCAGCAAAATCCTTCTTCCTGCCCATCTGTCTCCATCTATTCTCTAACTCTCCTGCTGTAGGATATAGAGTATGCTCCAGGACTTCTTTTGCCGCTGTGCAAGGGCCTTTTCTCCTCCCTTTGCTTTAGTATTCTGCATACTTCACTCTTTACCTTTCCCCTCTCTGATCCCAGGTGTCTTATACACTGAATTTTGGAACTGTTTGTGGGCAATGGGGAGGGGGTGTCTGAACCTCAGAAGACTGTGTAGTCTGCACAAGGTGGTCAATAAAGATCTTCACTTTCTAAAAGCTGTGATAAAAATTAGTGAGAGTCAGAGAGGAATGAGAGAGAGTGCAAAGAAGGAAAATAAGCTGAGCTATTTATGATTTGAACTTTATGAAAACAAAGTTCTAGGCCTTTCACAGTTGACTAGCTCTACCACCAGTGGAAGCTTCCTCCTGTCCTCTGATGCTAATTTTGTGGGAACCCACAAAATTCAGGAGCTGATTTGCTTTGTTTTTGCTAAAGAAGTTGTATATGCCAGATGTAGTCCAGCAGCATTCAAATAAAAGCTGTGACATCAACAATAAATCATGTATTTTGAACCAGTTATCATTAAGTGATAAATAGTTTAAACTGAAAACAATATCTCACAAGCTCTTAAATCCAGTATTAAAATATTATTTTTTCACTAAAGTTCCCCTTTGGTCTGCTAGCAGATAACTTCACTGTAACACCTATTTTCTGCAAAAAAGTGCTATTTCTTTGCTCTTTTCCTAAAGCTGTTCTATGCATTGCCATTCATTTACAAGAAATCACACCTTCCCATGAGAAGTGGCATCACATAATGGTGGTTTTAATATCAGTTCATCTGTGAGCCATCACAGAGCAGCTGGGCAGTGCTCAGGCTGCCCGTGCTCAGATGTGTTTGTGTATGGGGACATCTTTTGGCACAGCACATAACTGCCTAAACACTGCCTTCAGCTCAGCTCAGCTCAGCTCAGCTCAGTCCCTGTCCTCTCTCCAGCGTGCAGGAAGTGCTCTGCCCCTGGGGCCAGCTGTCTGCTCCTCTTTCTTCACCGTGAGTCCTGGTTTCTGAGTAGCCAGTTTAGCCCAGGAAAAGCATATTGGTTATTTTTTTTCTCAGTTACTTCTGATTAAATAAATTGGTTGAACATTTTGCCCTATTTTCAGAAATAAAGAGAAACATTGCCTCTGCTGAAGAGCTACTCGCACTTCTTACTTTGATCATCAAAGCACAGTTCAGATGATATTCTAAGTTTTCTACATGAGGCTTATTGTATGTCACAAGGAAATTTGGATAGTATGCCTAATACCTGCAAAGGATGACAAAGAAGATGCTGTGTGCTCTGCACCTTCTTTCAGTGCTCTTTTGCAGAAGTATGGCTCTCACAGCTTTGTCATTTGAGAGCATGCCCTCCATTGTAATCTCAAGCTTGTGAAAAATGCACTGCCATCAGCTAAGGGCAAGAGTGACCTGCAGCTGCAGGACCATGTTCATGGAGCAGTAGTCCCATCCATCCGCACCCAGCACCTCAGATCTCCAAATGTCCAACTGCTGCTAAATCCATTGTTTCCCGGTGGGGCCCCGAAGGCCCTTGAGAACTGTGATCCCGTCTAACCTGGAGCTAAGCCCTTGTAATTTGCCTTCTTGAGGGGAAGAAACCTCTACTCTAGCAAAAGCAATAGCAGGCTGAGTTGTAGCTGTGTCCATGTCTGCATGGCTTCGAGCCCAGCACCAGTTCATTTGCCCCAGGGGTGGTGAGCACAGTGCAGCACAGCACGTATCACCAAGGAGGGGACTTACCTTTGGGGCACTGCAGAGTTTCCACTGGCATCTGTCACTTGAAACTCCAAGTTGTCTGAATTTGCTTCTCGTGATTGGTTGATGACATAAAGTATGATTTTGCTGTTTAAATCCTTTTGGCTAAATCCTTCCTGAATGAATCCACCTAGGAAAGACGAGTAATATGCAGATGAACCAAAGCCTGTTAATAAGAACTGTGTAGCTCGTATAGACTCTTTTCAACTTTCCTTTTTGTTGAGAACCTGAACTTAGAGAAATGTGGGTTTATAGCTAAACGGCAACATCCACTCATTATAAGCCCCCACCAATTTCTTCATGTGTAACCTGTTTATCAAAAGGCCAAGTTCAATATTAATTTTTTTTTTTCTTGATACGAATAAAAAAGTTTTTCAACAGCAGCTATTAAAAATTATCTCAAACTCTTTGAGGATTCATAACAAACATAAGACTCAGGTTTCATTGTAAAAGTTTTGTTACTACAGTCAAACTTTGCCCAAAGTTTGCTAAGAAATGTTGATCATCTCTATCAAGCAAACATTAGCAGGGTAGGGTTTGGAATGTGGTCTGGTATGCCCCAAAATAAAGCGATTATAAAACAAATCACCTGTTGTTATATTTTCCAGGTAGCCATAATGAGGACCTCGCAAAATCTTAAAAATTATTTTGTCATCTTCTGTATTAGGGTCAGATGCCCTCAGGTACCTGGCAGTAATATAGATCCCATAATTGCCATTCTTCAGCAGTTCCACGTCAGAAAAGCAATGGAGATGAATAATTTTTGGTGCCACTTTGTCCAAGTGATCCACCTAAATCAAAGTTAGACATTCATTTTACAGCATCAGGGTATTCTCTGTCCTGCTTTTGCTAAAAGCACAGTAGCCAGATCAGGGTGGCAATAGCCACTTTGGCTCACAGCCTGCTGCAGACACCTGAGTTCCAGGTAAGTTGTACTTCACATGAGAAGTTTCCAGGCCCAGATTGCCCATCACTTGCCATATGTAGCAGGGTACAGTACTGTCTGGGGAGTGTAACACAAATTCTATGTACCTCTGCCCTGATGTCCCACAATCCCCATTGTCCTAATTTCTGACGTAATTTTCTTCTCAGCAAAAGATAACTCCAGCAAAGGTTTGTCACCTCTGTTTTATAATAACAATGCCACCTTTCACAAATTCTGGTGAATCTTCTAGCATTCCACAGTGGTTGTTGCTGTTCCCGTATCTCACCCTCTACTGAAATAGTGAAATAATATTCCTCACTCATTTCTCACTGATTCCTCACACAAAACTTGAAACTTTGTCATCAGGAAACATTAACAGCCTGTTCATTAGTATCAGTGTTTTGAAACACAGAATTCTGGCATGCAATGCAACCAGGCCTACATTGTGTACTGAAACATGCCACATAGATAGATATAAAAAATCACAACAAACATATCTGAGCCTATGACAAAGTATGAAGGACCTAAAAATAGGGGAAATGGGAAGTGAACAGAAAGATTCTAGTAAAGAAAGAAGAATCAGAGCAGGCATCTTACAGAGACTCTCAGAGAGAAGACAGGATGTCCAACTGGGGGAGCAAAGTGGCTGTAATTCAAGATTCCTGTGACATGAAGACCAACAGTCATCCTCACACCCCCATCTGTGCAAATCACAGGGTCAGACACCAAGTGAGAAAGCAGAGCAGGAGGAAGTTCTGTCCTTCCCACAGCTGGGCTTGACTTTATATTTGAGATTCCTATGTAAAATTTTCAGCATGTAAATATTAAGTATGTAAGTATTTACTTGCTTGTATTTATGCATTTTGGCAAGTAGTTAGTTCCCCAGGTTAATTATTCATGGAACACAGAAAGCAAACATTTTAGCTGCACAGTTAAATCAGAGACTGCAGCAAGTACCAGCTGTTGTCAGAACTACTACATTTTTGACCTTATCATGCTATATATCTCTCTTAAGTAGGCCTGTGGTCACACTTGCCTGAATGGTGAATGCCACTGGCTCGCTCTGCACCCTCCCATTCACGATGAAGCCTTGATTAGTCCTATCTGTGGCAACAAATGTAAATCTGTCAATCTGGGAATTCCCACCTCGGTGCTTGTATGCAACATCCCTGTTGTCCACATCTTGCTGTGTGAAATTGTACTGCAGTAGCACAGCCCCATGACAATAGAGATGACCGTACTTGGGGAGCTGAGCCAAGAGGAAGGTAAGGTTTTCTTTCGCAGTATCCGGGTCTGAAAGCTGCAGGACATCAGGAGTAAGAAGTGCCATAGCTCCTTCCATTAATCTTAACCCCGTGTTCCTAGATAGTGTGGGCAAAGCCTTGTCAGCTGCCTCCAAGAAGATCTTGAATGTCCCATGCTTAGTCCTCAGTCCATTGCTGATGATGAATCTGGCAAAGAGAGGCAAGGCAGTCTTCAGCATCTGTTCTTGATTCATCATGTACTGGAATGAAATGATAATGCAGACCTTTACTACAGGACTTGCCTGTGTTGATACTGCAAAAGTAGAAGAGCTGGGTGGAGCACAAGCCCAGACACTGAGTGGAGTGGATGTAAAACTTAAAAACATGAAAACAGACAGCCATGTATATGACAAGAGTTACAATGCACCTGCAGGGATTGAGCAGATGCCAGAGGAAAGGCCTTGAGGATCAACAGTCATAACAGAGCTGATCTAATCTTCTAGCTGAGGTACAGGTGGAGCAGATCTAAAATGACAGGCTGGCTGGGGGGCTTATTGTAGCTTGTCTTCACTTGGTTACCTGGCAGTACCACCTACAGCTTACAGAAAGAGGTATGTGAAGTGCATGACCTGCCTGGTTTGGTTTGGGTTTCTTTCTGTTCACTGTTACAAATCTTTTCAAACCAGTGCCCCCAAAACTATCTGAAAAACCAAACTGGAGAAAGATTCATCCTTATGTCACTTTGTGGGTTTGTTTAGGCACTAACTGTATCTGTAAATTTTTGTATATCCAGGGGAACTGATTTATGTTTCTTTACAAAAGTCAAGTACATTTTCACTGAAATACTGAGATATTGGGCAGAACTGTACAAATTGTATAGGATAATGTTAAAAACTTAGATATCCATAGCGTGAATTTATCAAAGGGTCATACCTAGACAATTCTTCTTCCATGCTGAGAATGTCTCTCAATAGCAACATCATTTCTTGTAATTCTCTCTCAAGTAGTGATATTTCTTTAGATACACTAAAGATTTGATTATTCACTACAGATAGTTTTCCTTTCAAAACCAACAGAAAGGTGCCCAAGGCTGTAGAGAAAATCTGTTGGAAGCTCTGCTGTTGTTGACTGGGGTAGAGTTAATTTTCTTCATAGTCACTTGTATGGGGCTGTGGTTTTGATTTGTGCTGTAAATAGTGTTGATAACATAAAGATGTTTTGGTTGTGTTGCTGCTGAGCAGTGCTTACACATCAAGGCTTCTTCTGCCTCTCACACTGCCCTGCCAGTGATCGGGCTGGGAGTGCATAAGGAGTTGGGAGGGGGCACAGCCAGGACAGCTGACCCCAGCTGACCCAAAGGATATCCCAGACCATCTGGTGTCATGCTCAGTGTATAGAGCTGAGGGAAGAAGAAGGAGGAAGGGGAGATGTCTGGAGTGGTGGCATTTGTCTTCCCAAGTCACAGTTGTGCATGATGGAACTCTGCTTTCTTGGGGTTGGCTGAACACCTGCCTGCCCACAGTGAATGAATTCTTCCTTTTGCTTTGCTTGTGTGTGCAGCTTTTGATTTACCTATTGAACTGTCTCTGTCTCAACCCATGAGTTTCCTCACTTTTGCCTTTCCAATTCTCTCCCCAATCCTACCAGGTGGGGAGGGAGTGAGCAGCTGCCTGGTGCTTAGTTGCCGGCTGCAGTTAAACCATGACAGAAGCCTACCAGCTGGGTATGGGCTTTTGCCATACGAGTGACAGCATGGTCTGGAGAAATTTATTATTAAATTTAGTGGAGGAAAATAAGGGGAAAACCAATCTTTTAGCCTTTAAAATCCATCCTAGATTTCATTGTCATAAACATTATTTATATATTTTCTTCTGAAAAGAATTGCATGGAACATTTTCATGCCTGTAACAAAAGCTTCTGAGGGTATATGCTCTGAAAATGTCTCATGATCCTTTGTGTCCCATCAAATTATAGCATGTATGAATTACCTGTCTTTCTACATAAATTTCAGTGAGTATGCTGCACGGCATACACAAAAGCATTTTGTGAAGTGGTTTTCACACAGGTTTGCTCTGCCTGAGCAAAATCAGAGTCCGCTGTGCAAAGAAATTTGTCTCTAGTAGAGTGGGACAGTTGTTTCAGACAGTATGAGGGCAAGCCTAGCTGGCTGCTTTCCACCTAATACTCTTCTACCATGCTTAAGTGAAATGGGGACTGGCTGACATTTAGTAGATTATCTGTTTCCTCTTGGTCTCTTGACTGCAGACCTTGAAGAAGTATTTTAAAAATTACAGAGTCAACACCTAGTGTATTGTTGCGTGACTTGAATGTGAGTGACTTTCATGGAGCAGCTTACTGTGTCACACAGACTGCCCATCTAAAACTGCTCATTGCCTTCACCAGCATTGGATGATTAAAGCTTGATCACTTGTAAACTGGCACTATGCCATGAAACAGATGGGAATGAGCATAGGCAGACCTGGGACTATGTAGCAGTTAGAAATATGTTTACTGAGGATGGTATTCCCAGCTGGGAACCTAGAGACATCTGTCTGCACTGACCTAATGCTATTGTGCCAACGGTAAAAGGGTTGTGGTATTTGTAAGCTATCTGAAATCAAATACAGAACTAGAATAACGGTGATAAATACTATGCTTAGGAGAAAAAAGGGTAAAGCACATTCCGTCAAGACCTTAACCTTCTCTCAAAATGCCTGAAGGATCGTAGCAGAAGTGAATTTTCTCTCATTCTTTTGATTGTTGTAAAAACATTTGGATGATGTCTCAAACAATATTTAACTGAAAGACTTAGAAACTGAAGATCATCCAGCCTTCTCCAAAATACCAGATAGGAACAAAGCTCCTGCATGTCTACATCAGACTGAAATTTACAATGAATTTCATTCACTGCTCGGTTTCACAGGTGATCAAACTCCCTGTGTCCAAGATGTCCTTCTGAACTTTGGGTGATTGTGGTTGTTTATTCCTGGTTTATGTCTGCTTTTCAGTTTCCTCAGGAATGGAGAGCAGCCAGTATTCTCACTCTGATGAAATTTAGTGTACAATTCCCAGGCAAAGTTTGGAGGACATGTTGCATGATTTGATTTCACAACTACCAACATTTCATGCTTTCTGCAGTTTGATGGCAATGGAGTTGGCTATAGGACATTTAAAAGATAAAAATGGAATCATAAATAGTGCCAACTCATTACAAAATCGAGCCAGCATGTCAAAATGGAGGACATTAGCATGTTCTTTTAGCATCCTGCTGCCAGCAACTGATGTCAGGTTGCTAATCACTTGTAGTCGTCTGTCCAAACAAGCACTGCCAAATCTTTCTTCCAGGCCAAGAGCACCAAACAATACCGGTAAATTTATGTCTGAAGGAAGTACTTTAGTGGGAAGTAAAAATCTGGTCAGTTAATTCCTCCTCCTCCCATAATTACCCATATAATTAATTCCTTGTTGAAATAATAATACTATTCTGCCAGAATATTTATATGTCTACACAAAACCAAGTTATTTTCCAAATGATAACATCAAGGAACATAATTATTGTGCTTAAAATAGTTATCAAAAATCAATATTTATTAAAGCATCATAACCTTACTTTTATAAGGCTGTCTTTCTAGTTTGGTTCTTAGCCACTGGCCTAAACAGAAAACATTGGGTTTATCCACATTTGCAGTTTCCCTAGGATTGTTTGATCTGCTTTTTTAGTGTGGTATGGAAGTCATACTGACACGAGCCACTATACCACGTTGCCCAAACTAAGGCTGGCATGACTGCAACCTTACTTGTATAATCTAATTCTAGTTTTGGTGAAAGTGTTTCACAATTAAGAAATATAAAACCGGAGGGTATTTGTTCACTTTTTCTGTAGTGAGTATGAGTGAATCAGACAAATCTAACGATAATTTCCACCACATTGAATGTAGTGGAAGGGATAGTTAAAAATATTTCACCTGAGGAAAGTTTCAGAATTACTTTTGGGTTAACTCTGGACAATGCTATCTGAATCAGTATCATAGGGAGATTAATTTGATATCTCCATGCCCCAATTGCTTGAATTGCCTACAAAAAAGCTCTCAAACTGGATGATGCCACAAGTTGTTGAACTTTCTCGTGCCTCACAGAAAAAGCCATTCAGATCAGGAATCTATTCTAAGGGAGTGTAAAAAGGGATCTTTTCTGAATTGCAGCTCTTAGGAGTTAAATCCTTAGTTTCTCTTAGTCACAAATGAAAAACAATAAGCTCTTAATTTTGAATTTTACAGTAAATCTATCTTCTGTCAAAAGCTGTTTTCAGAGAAAATTGCCAATATTAGCAAAAAGGAAGTATTCTTCCTTTAGAAATATTTTCTTTATTTTTAAGCTTTTTCTTTTCCCTGATTTTGATCTTTTTTTACAAAACTGTCCACGAGACTTTGAGCAATATATCTGCTCTTTATCTGATGATAATTCAATACATCATTCTATTTTATAACCAAGGGAGAGTCATTTAAGAACAAAATAAGGGAACAGTCAGTTTAGGAATTCACCTAGTATAAACTGCTCTAAGAGGAGAATTTCAGAAACAGGTGAAAATAATTATCATTAGGCTGCTGAACTGGGCCTGTAACTAAATCCATGGCTTTATCCCAAAAATTCAAGTGTCTACATGTATTTCTGAGTTATGGTAGTGTCAAAATAGATTAAGTGGACTGGTTTTTATTATATTCCAGAATACTTAGGGATTTTAAAAACCCATCATCAAATTAATATGATAAACTATAACAGATAAGAAAACTGTTATTTAATACCTGAATTGATCAGTTTTACCACATCCAGCTGTAGCAAGAAATCAAAGGAAAATTCCACCAAGAAAGTTCTTAGTCTTCTCTCTCACTTAAATTTTAACAGCTTTGTATGCCTGGGTGTTATAATAATGTTGAAGCTAGTATCACTGAGTAAATGTGTCTCTGGCTATGTTTTCAGCATCAATGAGAAAATACATTTATTACCAAAGCATTCCCAGCTATATTTATTGCAGTAGAAATATATGTGCTATATAAAATTTGGGAATTCACACAGAGCCTCCAGCTCTTTTTAATAATTTCTTTTGGGGTTTTTTGGGTGTTTTGTGTCGTGCAGTGCAGGCTTTTTAAATACCCCAAAAATTCAAGGGGAAGAGTTTGGGGGGTGGGGTACTGCGCCTTACCCGAATGTATCTTCACGAACAACTGCCTTGGCTTTGTGAACATAGCAGACGATCTGTCGTGCTACATCCATTTGACTGAAGCTCGTAATGGGGATGCCAGGATAGCTGACATACTCTATTTGCCCATGCTGGGGTGGGGAGGTTATCACGTAAAGGAGCTCCTCTGGCTTGTCAGTACCGTCCAGTGCAAGGAGGACATCTGTTGTAATGTAGCTGCGATCTCCTTTTGGCACTCTAAGGAGTTTCATAAAAACAGCAATGTCTCCTGCAGAATAGACAAAACAACACCGAAATAGTCATATTGAACTGGATGATCTCTTCTGCGTTGTTTAGTCACAGGAAAGACATCACCAGCAGAAAAACTATAAGACTGTAAGATTATAGAGAAATTCAGCATGGAAGAGACTTCAGGACATCTTTAGTCTGACCTTCTGCTTAGAGCAGGGTCAGCCGTGCGATCAGCCATAGCCACATTGCTTGGGGCTTTATCCTACTGGAGCCTGAACACTGTTACCCTGTTGGGGCCAAGGATGAAGAGACCACAGCCTCTTTTGACGCTTCTTCCAGTCTTAGCAGTGTCAGGTTAGCCATTAGGTTTCTAACAGAGATGTAGTAAGAAAAGGAAGACCATAAGGCTGTAGAATAACCTGGGAGACAGAGCTGTTTCTGAACAGTCTTTTGCCTACCTTTTTACATATTTGCCATTTTTCTGTGCTGATTTACTCAGACATAAAGCTACTTTCAGAAAGATATTTTCAGCTCTATTTGAAAAGCAGCTGGGAGTCCTGGGAGGCAAGGTGCAACACATTGCATTCGGCAGAGCCTTTTCAAACCTCAGGACCTGGCCAACAGTGAAATCCAAGCAGTTAAACTTACAGGATCTGCAGGGAGACTTGCCAGGGCCTATACAGTGCTAAGGAAAGGATCAGGACATGTACTCAAATATCTTTGTTTCAGAAACAGGCACTGTAAAACATCAAGTTTAGTGGATCTTTACCCTTTTCCAAGTCCTTGATACTTATGTAGAAGTCCACAGCTGGTGATCTGTTGTACCCATCCCAGAGGTAAAATGTGAAGCTGTCTTGTTTCTTGGACCCCACAGTTCCTGTGTGGACATATCTCACAAGGTTCATATCCAGCTCTTCCTGAGTGCACTTCATTCCAGTTCGGAGAGTCACCCACTCTTGCCCTACCTAGAAAGAATAAAAGAATCCTTCATGAAATGATAATCACCCATGCATCCTCCCCAGTTAATTATGTTTCTTTTTAGTTATATAGAGTGTTAGTGGCAGCTACCTGTCTTCCTTTCTATAAGCTCTTTCCTCATAGAATGTTTTGAAGGGCAGCAAAAAACTGGAGTTTTTTTCCAGCAGATAAAAGGCTGGAGAAGATACAGTGATCATTAATAAAATAGAGTAATATGAAGTTTAGCCATTTTTACTCTAGGAAATAAATTTCTGCACACTTCTCATTCAGACACCAAGATGAAAATTAAATATTTCCTGCTTATGTTTTCTATTTCTTAATTTCACAAATCTTTTCTTGGTTCTATCTGAAATCATAACTAAAACAGTATCAGAAATAACTTCAGGGAAACACAGGAATTTAGAGCCCCAGAGATCTTCAGCTACAAAAAGGAAAAAAAAAAAAATTATACTGTACAATTTCTTGCTTTTCTGAAGATAGCCTAGTACCCTAAGTTGGACTGATCCATATAGTTGACATTTAGCTGCAGTAACAGCATCACTAGATTTGGAGCAAAGATTATCAAGGACAGAGTGCTAAGATGTGTACCCTCCATGTTTAAACTGGCAGACTCCAGTCAGCAGCTCTCTCTTGCCTCAGATTTAATTCACAAGTCTCATGTGATCCACAGGTTGATGTTGAGATCCAACGACAAAATACTTTCCAAGCTCACAAGTTTTAGAAACTGAATTTTACTTCTATTACATATGCACACAATTTAAAAGAGGCATTTTTTTCTATCTCTGTTCCTTAGTCTTATTTTCGGTCAACAGATAATCATCCACCCTTCCATTTCTAATCTTATTTTTTGCCATGTCTCTTGATGGATCCTTTCCATCATCTTCCTTTTCCCTTCCTTCCCCCTACACTTTTCTTCGTATTGATGAGGTATTGCTTACTCTTTCACATGCAACTCCTTCCGTGCTTTCTGAACCCATTCTGAAGTAATGGAAGTAAAGGCACTTTTTTCTTAATCAAGGACTTTCCGCCTCATTCCTTCCCAGCTTTGATGCTTGATTTTCCCCCTTTGTGGGATGATTATCCCAGTATCTCTCAATTTTCACCTCAGATGATCTGACGTGTGTTTTACCTTCCATCTTCTCCTGTTCAGGATCTGGGTTATAGTGATAAAGCCTCTGGGACAGCATCATCTTTGACTCAAGCACTCTTTCAACAATCAAACTGGCCAAGCTGTCTACTTCAAAATATGACAGACATTTGGGAGAAAAGGAAGATGAACTTCATTTTGCCCTAAAAAGAGGGAGTTCTTTGCATGCCCACTTTTTGTTGAAGTACAAAGACTAACCTTGAGCTGAAGCTGGCCATTTTGTGGAAGTCTTTCAAATAAGTAGTAAATTCTTTCCCTGGGGGTATCTTTATCTTCTGCTGACAGAACAGCACTAGAAATTATTTGGGTATCGCCTATGTTCACCTCTATATCGCTCTTCCTGAAAAAATTAAAAGTCATGTATTGTTGCAATAAAAGGAACCTTTTCAACATGTAATTTCTCTGCCAGAAATACAGATTAACCAAATGCTGACAGAAATGACAACTGCAGAAAGAATAGAAGGAGGATGCCTATTTCAGTTCAAAAGAAAAAAAAAACAAACAGTGCAGACAAGCTTCTCCTTACAATGGTGAGAAACAACAGAGATACCTAAAACAAACTGTGATTTAACACATCTCTCTTATTCCCCTGGACCCTATTCTGCTTACCATCATACAGTTTATAGGAAGAAGACAATATAAGCAAATAGATTGCATTATTACTGCTACTACAGAGCACAGCAACACTGGCTCTAATTAACTGTTTGCTCATTTAGGAAAAGACTGTCTTTCAAATTACTAGTCTTCAAGGCTCACCTTTATCTCTAAGAGACACAACAATATCTAACTGGCTTCTTCTCTATGGTCCTTCTGGCACCCACATCTCATTTTGGGAAGCAGCTCTCAAGGGGAATGCGTGAAGGCCTTACATTCCCCAAGGGCACTCTCTGCTACAGGATGCAATCCAAGAGGTGACAGATTGAAGTTTTGGCAATCACTGTGAATAAGAGGCACAGTTTGCCCGCCAAAAACATCCCATCACAGGTTCTTCAGTCTGTTGACCGTAACTAATGGTGATGAGAACTGAAAATCCGTGAGGTGGAAAGCGCCCCCAGATCAAAAGGTAAAAAAAAGCTTACAGCTACTGCCCAATATTCACCTGTAAAACACTGCACTGGCACAAGGAAGTTTGTACCCTACAGCAAAAATGGAGAGACTGAATGTGGCAGCTAAATCACCTCAGTGCCAAACTGAAAGTTTTCTTAAAGCACTACTGCTTAAATACTGGCAGCACACCTCATCTCAGTTGAGAAGTAACAGGAAAGAGGCAGTGACTTCTCACAAAGAAATAGCTATTTTGGGATGTCTTGCTCTATGCTCTTGTTCACCACAGGAAGAGCAAGTGGTGAGACAAGACATTGCCAGACAAGGCAGCAGCAGTTTCTGGATCTAGTTGGGCACAGTTAAAAACACTTGACTTCTTGCACTTCATCATTTTCTTTCAGAGAGAGAGGGTGGACAATGGCAGATCAGGGTATAGCATGTGAGGAACAAATAGGCAATTATCAGTAGTTATCAGTACATGATATATGCATGCATAAATTATACTCTTTATTCTAACTAAAAATTTACATTCTCTCATGTTAGCATTATGTGGTCATTGAGAATCTTTTAACTAAGAAAATAACATTTGTTATTGCAGGAAGCTCTACCTGGTTAAAAAAAAAAAAATTAAGAATTCTTTGCAATGGGAAATTTAAGTCTGACCTGAAAGTAGGCCAAATACCCTGAGGGATCAGAAATTCCCTCTTTAGTGGCAGTCTGCTTAACAGGTTGTGAGTCTAAAATGCAAACTTTAGAGGTTCAGATCTATACTCCCAAAACCTTTGGGACCTTAGCTTCCCATCTGCCTGTCTGGGGCTGGAAAAGAGTCACAAACATGGAGGTCCTGATGCTCTGTGACAAGTCATCAGTTGGAGATCCCAAGGGATGAGCTCCTTTTTAAAATGTCGAGGAGGTTTGGCTCTCTTACAGCCAGCTGCCTGTCTATAAATGGTCTGCCAGGCAATTTCTGATTCACTTACGATTCCTAGCTTTGAAGAGTAAGGGAAGTTAGTGTGTATCTTTTCAGAAGCTGAATTATCACTGAGAAAAAGAGTTTTAGAATATAAAAGAAGAGAATTATAATCTGAAAGCTCTTCCCCTGCTTCAGCCTTGTGGATTTTCCCATGCCAAAACCCAGAGCTTCTTTCAGAGAGATGTTTTAGGCAGGTGTTTGTCTCAGGGAAGGGGAAAACAGTACCATGGTGATCAGCATTCAGCAGAGGTGCAACACTTGGCAAATACCTTCAAGTAGCTTGTGAAAGACACAACAAGAATGTTTCCCCACACTCTTTTATTTCTACTCTGTTCACTTAAAACAGAGCATCACTAAGCATGTAAAAATTATTTGTTAAACAGGCTGATAGAGACCTACATAGAAGCATCTTCACTGACATTAGTCTATTGCTAGTTACGGCTTCCTCTTTGCATCAGACACCAAGGACATGGTTTAATGGTGAACATCATGGGATGCTAGGTTGATGGTTGGACTTGATGATCTTAAAGGCCTTTTCCAACCTTAATTGTATGATTGTATGATTCTATGATTTGATGTTTTGTTCACTCTTCCATCATTTTTTCTGAACACATCCCACTATCAGAAACAGGAACATGTGACTTACTTGCTCAGCACTGGTTTCTCATCGTTAACTGGAATGACCTTTACTGAAATGGTTCTGAGGACTTGATGTTTTCCATCTGATAGCTGAATTTTAAAGCTGTCAGTGAGGTTTTCGGAGTTGTCATGCATGTACATCAGCTTCATTCCTATGTGAGGCAGGAAGGGGGAGAAAAATTAGAGAGAAAGATAGGGAGAGGGAGAATGGGAGAGAGAAATGGAAAGAACAACTTCATCTGACTCCTTCAAAATCCCTCACATCATTTCACTCTGCTTCAATCATCTTTCTTCCATCTTCCCCTGCCATATGATAGGGTAACCATAGTAAATTTGCCTTAGCTATCAGAAGATGAGTTTGGTGAGCCACTCCTGTTCATTGATCTAACATACTATTGACCCAAGGTCAGCCTGACCTAAGTCCAAAAATGGGGTCTCTTTCAATCTGAAAAAGGTACATTTCTTCTCCTCTCCTCATGCCATATCACTATGATGGAGACTACAGAGAGGGTGAGACTGCCAGGCAATACTTTTCTGTGCTTTAAATAATCCTCAGGGAACTCTGAAGAAGCCTTTGGAAGGACAGCTGGCCTTGTATCTATGACCATGGACAACTAGAAGTTCTGGGCTGAAGGTGGCTTGTTCACTGTTGTGGATAACAAAAGGAAAAAGCCAAGAATGAGGGTCAAAACCAAGACTTGGGAAGGTAGAAGAACTTGGGGTGGACACCTGAAACTTCTGGAGGTTCATATTACACAGGCAGAAAGATAAAAATTCTTTCCTCAGGTTTTGAGGGCTGAACTGAAATTTGAGTGACAGGATTGAATTCATGTTCCTCTTTGTACTGATAGATTCCATGTTTCACTAAATAGCCACAATTGGGAAGAATCCACCACATTCTTGGCAGTGTAAAATACACTTTTCCATTACATGTACTTGAAATAGATTTGCTGCTTTAAAGCAGGCTGACTAATCATACTAAGTCGTAGAATCCCAATTTTTACCTTTATTGCTAGACATGTGAAGGTATATTGCAGCCTTTCAATGTCTAAAGGAGGTTTATAGTAAAGATAGAGACTTTTTGCCAATGCCTGTAGTGACGTAACAAGGGGCAGGAGTAGGTTTTGTTGGACATAAGGACAAAAATCTTTACAGTGAGAGTGGTGAGACACTGGAACAATTTGTCCAGAGTGGTTGTGGAACCCTGGAAGTGTTCAAGGTCAGGTTGAATGGGGCTTTGGGCAACTTGATCCAGTGGTTGTCCCTGCCCATGGCAGGGGAGGTGGACTAGTTGACCCCTAGAGGTCCCTTGCAACCCAAAATGTTCTATGATTCTGTTATCATGTGAAGAAATACTTAACCCCATGATCAGTTAATGTGTTTTTAAATCAGTCTTCTTGTCTCTCTATTCTAGGTTCTGTAAAGCATTTACAAATCTGTTTGATGATGTTTCATTATGTTATATTATTCCCTTTATTTTTTTTCAGGGCTGATGATTTTCCTACTCATATTACTACCCTTTTTGATACAGAGGTCTCTCAGGATGATTTTATTGACAGTTCCTAAAATCAGTAGACAAGAACAGCATTAAATAGGACAACTTCCATTCTAAACATTGTCTTGAAAACAAACATAAAGCAAGGGAATAAATAAATGATGAAGATGTCTTTAGCGTGCCACTTGCCTCATCAAAGGAATGAAAGACGAGTGTTAGAAGAATGCTGCACCTACCGTTCTTCAGCAGCTCCATGGAAAAGTCATGAACAAGCAACCCATGGCTGTGGTGATCAAGGTTAATTAAGTCTCTAGAGTGTAGAGTATCACTGCCTTGAACACCATTAATAAGGAACCCATGCAGGGGCCTCTGCACAACCTGAAATACCAGAGGGTCTGGAGGCACGTCCAGATCAACCGCATTGATAACAGACAGATCCAGCTCTTTCATCTCCCCTTCTTGGACCTGAACGCGAAAGAAAAAACATCCAATTCTTTTACATAAAAAGAAATAATATAATTCTAGGATTGTTTCATGAGTAGGGTTTTTTTGTGTGCAAGTGTATCTCTTGATTCCTCCCCCATTTTCCCAACAGCTTTTTAACCAGCTACTGATTTCGACCAGTTTAAGACGCATAGAGAAAGTAAATGGTTACAGTGATGAAGAGAGAAGTTGCGATAAGGAGTTCGTATTTGCCCAAATTAATAGAAAATACGTTAAGTAAGACAATGCCAAATCTAGTGCTCAGAAATGCACAAAGGAGAAAGCTTCACATACATAAAGGTATCTGAAAATATGGATGCATATAAATTTATACATGCACTTTTTACTTTACATTGAGAGTAAGTGTACACTCTCTCTGTGCTCACAGAGTTATTTATATTAAAAACAGTCTGCAGAGAGGGGAGAAGCTATGGCAGAAATATAAAAATACTCTATAAAAAAATTGTGGAAGCTCTGGAGGACACAGAAGAAGCCAAAAGATCTCTCTGCTTTCTAGATGAATTATTTGTTCAAAGATTTGAGCCTTTCTTTTCACTTAACTGCAAATTTCCAAGAGAGATGCACTACTCCTATCCCACTGAAGATCTGTCTTATAGTTTTACATGGGATTTCAATGGGCTGTTTCCTGAAGTAGGCTGAACTAGTATGGGAACAAAGTAAGGGAAAGATGTAGAGAAAGAGGTATCAGGACAACGTTCTTATTTATGTTAGAGAGTGGTTTCTATGACTAAGTAGTTCTATGACAGGCATTTTGCTTATTTCCTTACGGTAATATTCCTGGCTATGAATTCTGGAACTTCATCATTTGTTGGGCTGATTAGCACAAAAAATGGAGTCTCTGCTGAGTGATGCAGCCCATCAGTGACATAAAGTACAAACTTGTCTGCTGTTGGCTCCATTCGCAGGTGCCTGGCTTGAACATAGTTTATATTCATGGCTTTCAGGTGCTTCAGCTGAAATGAACCTACAGATTTTAAAGAGAAAATGAGTTAGCACAATATTTTCATGCTTTCTAGTCTAAATGTAATTTAAAAAATTGAAACTATGTCTTTTTTCAAAGAATTAATAGATTGAGTTTTTTAAGTTCTCTGCCATTTTTTGACTGTAAGAGTTATATGGCAGGACACAAACCCTTCCTGTGAAAACAAATGCATCATTCTGCTTCTGGTGGGATTCTGAAGCTTCACACTTTTCAGTTCAGTCTGCAAAATTGTGCCTACATAAAACTAACTCAAATAACAGGTAGGAAAATATCTGAGGTCCAAGATTCCTTGGTAGTGCTAGGTTAATATCTGGACTTGATGGTTTTTTCCAAGCTAAATGATTCTATGATTATATTATTCTAATTATGCTGTTATTTGACTGACAGACCATGAAAATGAGAACTTAAAGACTCAGTGATTGCAGGTTTCCAGCTGGAGATGCTGATAAAAGCTGGTAGCATTGCAAAGCATGTCACAGTCTGTTCTGAAGGTGAAACTGCCTTACATAGTTTGAAAGTGGGCAAGGGAAGTCACCGTTTAGGTCAAACACCATCTCTATCACCTTTCTAAGTTTGCCTTGGAAATTAATGTGGAACCCAGGCAACTGGGTTTAGTTGACAGATGTGTAGGCTAAGGGATGCTGGAGACTTTCATGAGGGACTGAAGAGGAAGGCAGATTAATGTCTCATAACCTGACTTCTAATAGATCACAGCTGGAATGCATAAAACAAGGATTGCCTTGTTTACTTCAAGTGCCAATTCTTCTCATTTGCAGGGCTTCAGTCTCCCTTTGAACTCCTCCCTCAAAGTCCCACTGCTTTTCATTTGCCAGCACCTGCATTCCTCAATAAGCCCATATTAATGCTCACACCTGCATCTGCACCACCAGAGCCCACTGCAGAGCCCTCCACAAGCCCCCTGTATTTCACCTGCTTGATTATCATAAGTTGTTAAGACTTACCTATGCTTATTCCGATATTGCTCTTCTCAAACCCAGGAGAAGGCAGTATATTTTCAACGTAACCAAACTGGGGAGGAGAAACCAAGACAAACTCTAAGTCATCTGCAGGGGTGTCAGCATCAGTGGCAAACAAATGGTTGGTAGTAAGGGCTGCTGAGGAGCCCTCCTCCACCACAAAGCTTGCACCTGTGCACAAAAAATACATTAAGCATTATTGGTCATGAGTTGATTTTACTGTCGTTTTTGTTAGTAAAAATGGAAATAATAACTAAGGGGGAAAGTACAGTAAATACTGAATTACTGAGACGTTGTGTTTTAATGTTTTCTTCTCTGCTTTCACCAACATCTCTGCTTTTGCCATCACAGAAGTAGAGAAGAAGGGGATAATGAAATTATTTTACTGGTAATTTATTAGGTAAGGTTTATATAATGTTCAAAAACAGTTGTTACCTCTGTTTGTCAGAGCATTAATTACATGAGAGCTGTTAAGAATTGCTCATAATGAACAATTTTTCATGCATCACTGTTTAATTTCCCTGCTGGGACAATGCTTCATTTCCAGAACATTACTTGGGTGAGCGCCTGCAAATTACAAAACTACTCATACATATGCTTAAATATTCTCTGAGATACAGAACATGTACCTGATACTTAAAAACAAATGACATTGAAAGACACAAGCATATGGAAAACATACTTTTAATATGTATACCACAGACCACAACGAAAGCCCAGGCAATCAATGGAAATTTCACACAATGGGCTCTACTTGGACTAGATCTACATTATCAACTCTATTTCCATTTTAACTGAGTTTTTTAGATTCTGAAGAGTACTTGTGAAAATGTGGCTTCACATCTGTTAACGTATAGCCTTTTTCTTTATTTCCTAAAAGAATTAAATACAGGTAATACAGATAGCAATGATTCTCTTGCTTCATATAAGGCCCAAATTTCTGTTTTATACTCTACACACAAAGGTAAATAAATATCTGTATTTATCTTTACGCTTTTGTGCTGTATAAACCTGACATCTGTTGGGCCATCAGTTCAGGGACAGGATATTGATCACTTTTACCTAGACATAGCTTACATACGCAGCAATGGGCGTGTAGAGATGGTGGGGAGCAGATCTGAGCACTCTCATCTGTAACCACATGCTTTAAACATGCAGCTGAAGAGCAACAAGCTCAAACTTGCACTGGCAGCTGGATTGGGTGTTTGCACTGTACTAGAAAAAGAAAATAAAATTGATGGAAATTCTGATCCAAAACTTTTTTATGCTGATCTCAACTAACTATTTCTAACACTAAAAATCAAACAACAAAAAAACCACCCTGGGTCTTTAGCCATTGTTACTTTGCTGCATACTGTGCAGCCCACGTTACACTGCTATAGTGAGAGGAAGCTTTCACCAGTTGCAATTGATGGAGGCTGGTTGTCCACTGGAAGCACAGTGATGTTAAGGTCATAGAGAGGAAACGGATCATGACGTGAAACTGGAGGAGGAGGAGGTCCGTCATAACAGCAGTCTTTCACATCTAGGCCAGCCTCACCATCAGAGACAATTAAAGTTAAGATCTCAATGGAAGGAGTCAGTCCAATCTCCCCACCTGGGAAAAAATATTGCAGTTCAGAAGGAACGTTTTGCCAAAACTTCATGAAGACTAATTTTTATCCTGCAAGGACAGCGTTCAGTATCAAGTCTGAAGAAAAAGAAAGCAGCAGCAAAATTACTGGAATTCCTAATTCTGGCTGCTGGGGTTGCTGATTGGTTAGAGATTTAGTTTGTTGTATACTTCATTTTAACCATCTCACTTCTCTGCTACAATAAGAGGGTGTAGAAAAGAGTGCTAGGATTGTTATAATAGTTACAATGTTATAATTGCAATGTTATGATATTACATTACATTGTAATAAAACAGCTGATATTCTTTGTGCACTAAGGTAAGTAGAAAATGTATACTGTGTAGAAAAAGTGGTTTTTCTGCACTCCTTCTCAAGGAATGTAGGAAGATCTTTCTTTTATATATATGTTCCTCTATGACAAATGGTGATATCTATGCTCTTCCAAAAGACAACTTTTTTAAATAGTAAGTAATGCGTGTATTCCTATATGCTTCTTATTCTTACAAAATGGACTATAACAAGGGCTGGACTTTATTGCTGGACTTTATTGCTGTACTGTATATTATGCCTACATCCAATCACATTTAAAAAGGGGGCTGATACAGGGCTGGGAACGGCCACCCCTTGCAAGAAACATCTGTGACTCAGAGTGTTCCAGCCGTCAGCACTTCTGGCAGCCTGTGTCTTGCCCTGCTGCAAGATATTACTAATAAGCTGCCGGCAAAGGAAAGGCAGTGACTCCTACGTTCCCTTGCGATACCTACTGGCAGCACAATTAATGTGTAGAAATTTGGGAATGAAAAACAGAAACACTACACCCTTGAAGCTAAGACTTCATTGCCACTGCAAAATATTGTCATTGAAATACAGTTTGTGATATCTTTAGGATGCAGAAGAAAAGTTTGTTGTTAGTGGCCACAATTAAGTACTTCCTTTTCAAATACCAGCTGTTCATTTTAGACAGTGCCAAGCTTGAAAATATCACATCTATTCTCCATGCTAACACGAAATTACAGAATAATTAAACAGTAAAACCAGAACCTTTGTGGAAAAAAAAAGTCTAAAGCTGTCATTCAGAGATGTAGAAAGAGAACCCATTTAATCCCAATGAAAGGATAAAATTAGGTTAGAAAGGGGGTTAACCAGCCCTTGATTTCTGCCAGCAATTAAAAAAAAAATGGTACTAACAATAAAACCACAAAATAACATCTTTTTAACATTGTGTTTCTCATGAAGAAAATCAGAACTTCCTTTATCTTCTGGTATGGAAAGACTGTGAACTGTCCAAAAGTAGATATCCCTCTAGACTGGAGAGGCAAGCAAGAAGTACCAAAGGGTTTTTTTACTGTCATGAAACACATAAAAATATTCTAGTTTGTACCCAACTTAATAATAATTTTGTCAAAAAAACCCAAGATATTTTGTCAGCAACAATGAAAGTGTTCCTCCAGGATTCTGATACTTTCATGTACTTGTTAGAATACAATTTTCAGTTCAAGCAGGGATTTGGAGAACTTATTAAAACATTTGGTAGTTGTGTATCATCAGCCCTCTATTTTAAAGCCAGTTTATTTATTTCCCTAGTCACAACACATGCTTTCTCAGAAGTTCCTACTGGACTTCTGCAAAGGCATGGATTCTGGTTAAGATTTTTTTACTAATACTTGTCTGACCACCTTCCAGTCTAATTCCGTCCTTAGCTCACTTACTAGTGTGCTTGTATGTGACTAAACCAGCAATGACATCAGCTTGGGAGAAACGATCCACGGCAGTGCCAGCTTTCCTCACTACTCCGTGGCAGGGCTGGCGGGCCAGCACGAATATCAGTTCCATGTCATTGCTGTCCACATCTGTGGCATAAATGTACTCTGAGGAGAGGACCACTTCTTCACCCTCTAGGCAGTGGAGAACAGGAATCAGGCCTGTTTGCATAACAGGTAGTTCATCATTCACAGGCAACACCTAATCAGAAAAATAATTTAAGATTTTCTTATTGTTCATTTCAGTGGAAGCCAGTTGTTTCAATACACTGCTTTGCAGCTCAAACTAACAGAATGGTGCCAGTGTCAGAGTACATTGAACTTTCTCTATGAGCAAAAAGAAACCAGCTGAATTAAAAAGAAAAATACATAAGTCAACCAAATGAGATAATTATCGTTTAAGTACAAAGTGCAAGTAAAAACTCCTCTCAAATTTGCCACATAGACCTGAAACCTAGGGTTGAAATGGAAGCCTAACACATCCATTATCTTCCAGTTTCCAAGGTAATGCAAGCTTTGAACCTTTGCCTCTACACAGACAATTATTCTCAGAAACATGCAACACACTGACCTTGACCTGCAGGATGAACTCTACAAAATGGATGCCATCTGTGGCTGCAAAGAAAACATCATCAGTGAGAGTCTCAGAGCCATCATGACGATATCTGTGAAAAAAGATGATAGAGCTACACAAATTTTTCACAGATAAAAAGAATCCATGCTTTCTGGTCATGCCCTACAATATATATCCCTCCCAGTACAAAAAGCTGCTCCCTGTGTAAGGGTGTCCACCTAACACTGCTGATTCTGGATCAGAGGTTGTCCATACGGCTTTCGGGGTCTCCTACGAGAAGAAAACCCCCAAGGTAAACCATTCATCAGTCAGCAAAAAGGCTTCCCTGAGGCTTTGTCATCTCTGTTGTGAGGTGTTTACCAAACAGGTAAGTCGTTGCTGTGGTAAGTGCCCACTTTCTAACAGACGCAAACAGAGCCAAGGAGCTCTAACTCTGCATGTGTGTGTCATGTCTTGTTCTTGCCACTAATAAACAAGCAAAATTTTCATCTCTGCATTAATCAGTGTTAACAAAAAACTAACCAAGCTTAATAAACACACAAGTTCCTTTAAAGAAAAAAGCTGGCAACCAGTGCCCTCTTCACAGGAACTGCATGGCTGCTTCCAGAAGAATTTGTCTTCTCACCAGCATGGGGCAGCGCTTCATAGAGAAACCTATCTACAGCAGGCATGGCTGCTAACTCCCATTTCCTGGCCACACAGCTCATTTCATGGTGACATTGCAATCCCAAGGCTCAGCCAGCAATCCTGGAGCAGCTCTGCCAGAGCTATGGTGAACATTGCTAGCCTATACACCCTGCACAACTTCAAGCTTTAGCTCATCCATCTGAGAGCCTCGGCCACCACAAAAGACAGCCACCACTCTTCTAACCTGGCTGCCAGGGTACTCAGGTCTTCACAGGAAAGCCTGTCACCTCCATTCATGGGAATGCCATCCAGCTCCACCACCCCATGCTGCGGCTGCCTCTGCAGGAGCAGGAAGAGATGCTCTCGTTTCGTGTCTGCGTCAGAGATGAGAATGTGTCCCTCTGTAACAGGGGTCATGCCACCCTCTTCCACTCTCAAATGGGTTGTAAAAACCTGCAGGGAGGAGAAATGCTGAGCTCTCTTTGCTGCTGCACCTCCAAACACACAGCAAACAGGGTTATTCCCATTTGCTCTGCTATAAGAATGTGTGACACCTTAAAAACAAAATGCCAAAGGATATACTCTTTTTTGCTGTGTTAGAAAAACCTAACGAAATTACCAACAATGGGCTATAATATGTGCATCCTAGTTCTCATTCCATTCATGGAGGCAGCTGACCTGCCTTATAGGCAATAAGCAACACAAAATACAGGGATGCAGTTTTGCTAACCAAGATGTTACATGTTTTTGAATAGATACGTAGATGCCAAAGTTAGTCCTCAGCTTACTTAGCACAAAAAATCACATTGCACACTCACCAGACTTCACCTTCTACTTCAATCCCGATGCAAGCTGTGTGCAAGACACTGAAACCCTGATCCCATGGAAAATTCTTTTTTTAACTCAGTAAAATCAAAATATTTCTCTGCATTTCTGTTTTTACCCAAAGCAATTTCCAAGTCCTTTTTTCTCACTTTCACCACCATCCTACCTGTGGGGCTTGATTGTCCACAGGAAGAATTGTAATATTGAAGCAGATCCCATACAAAGTGCCTCCATGCTGATTGCTGACAGAAAAAATAAACTGGACTTGCTGAGGTTCAGGTCCAATGTCCTCCAGGGGTGGCATGTAAGCAACTTTCATATAGTTCACGGCATGCTACAAAAAGAGAAAAGGGGTGCATGTAAGAGTAGATAACGGGGGTATCCATAATCCACGACATTAGGGACTTTTATAATCCCCTGTTTAGGTGTTATCCAGCCATCAAAATAAATTTCAGAAATTTTGCGTGTACTCTTTAGCTGCTAGACATACCTTGATTAAATGCATCTTTAGCTACAAATTAGGTAAGTACAGGTTGAGATATTCAAAGCTGTAGCAAAAAATATAGATATGGTTTATAAGTGATAACAGAGTTAATGGCCTGACCTTCTTGATGGATCCCTTTGAAAATGCTGGTCCAAGGAGCTTTTCAAACTGTGACTTTAAAATAAACAATTCATAAAAGCTAACATCTCCCACAGCAGCTGACTTTGCCCTCATCAGTGTGAATAGTAACTGCATGTTCTGTGTTCCATGGCAAGGACAGGCCAGTGATAGAAACACCAAATTCTTGCATCCAGATACCCATATTAGGCAAACATTTTAGGATATGTAGGCTCAGAGCTGTCATTATGGTCCTGTAATGATCATCATGCAACTTTAACCATACAGCAGGATATAAAACAGGATGCTTTAGTAATACTTATTCGTCAAACTACAAAAGCATGAAAACTGAACTACAAAAAAGTCTGTTTCAGCCTGTTCCATCCTCTAGTACATCCACTGGTGGAGACACTGAGAAGAAGCAGGAAACTGTTTTGTGTACTTTTTTGTTCCTCTTATGTCTTATGAAGCCAAATTCATCCCACCCAAGCAACTGTAGCCCCTGCTGGTTTTAGGATAGTTGTGTTTACATATTGCAAAACTGAAGCATGACAGAAATTTGTTTTAAAACCTGGTATTGGAATAGCACAGTTTTGAGTTTGTTAAGCAGAGCTTGTGATAGTACTGCTCCTCAGTTTTCACCTCCTGTTTTCCTGTCAGATAAAAGCTGTACACTTGTAACTTCTGAAAATTGTTTAGAACTCATTGTGGTAGCAGGCAACTTAACAAACCTGAGTAAATGACCGCAGTGCAAGAGCAGCAGGATCCTTGACCAATTTGGGGATGGTGTCCACCATAAACAGCTTCCCAGCATCTGAGTAGCTACACAAAAATTTGTATGTCACATCTTGGCTAGCAATACCAAAGAACAAGAAAAATAGCCACGTAGCTCAATCTTGCATTTCAAATTAGCTTCGCACTTCCAACTGCATTGAAAGGAAAAACATTTTCCTTTCTTCCATCCTTGTTAGCCATTTAAACATTACCACAGAAAACTGACCAAATGAAATACTTTTCAGGATGATCATGAAAAATCATCTCATAACTTATAAGCAAGCTCTGGAATTGCTGCAAGTGTGTCTCTACGCACCCCAGATACCATTTACACCACCTGTAAGTCTAGTTCATCACATTCTTATTACTTGCACACCTCCATTTATCTTTAAGTAGAAAAAGTAATTATTTGTAGTTTCATGCATCTTATAAACTCTGAAATTAACCAGTTTCCAGCCAACCAGCTTTCCAACAGCAGTAACAGGAAACTGGGTAACCATGTGGCTATTTGACTGATTAGGGAAACAGCTTTCTCCTGCAGCTGCATACTGACCCTTTGCTGCTTGAGGTCAAAATTTAAAGTGTGGATTGATCTTCAGCTTAAACCATACAACGTCTGGATTCAAAACTTTTCATTTAGCAAATGGTTGCTGATGGTCTAATGAGATTACAGCACCAATGATGTAAACTGCTACTATACCCATTCATTCCATACCTCCCTTGCTCCCACAGCCTGTTCTGCCTGTTTTCTGCTCCACAGCTTCCTAGTTCACAATCATGAGCGCCTGATACATATCCTTGAAAAAGCTGCAGCACCTCCTCTTCTCAGTCTGGGGCAGGCACAAGTCAGCCCCATTCCAAGAGTTAGGAGTGGTGCTGTGACTTGTGCTTGAGGCTAGACAGTATCCCACAAGTCAGTGTGAAATGCATATCCAACAAAAGGAAAGAAAATATTTCACATTACTTCCTGCTTCTTATTTCTTGTTAAACTATGCATTACCTATTTTTTATTACTCTGTGTATTATTCTGTTGCTTCAGGCTCTAGCTTACCCTTAATCATCAACAAGAGAGCTGCATCCTGCTATTGTCACCTGCACTGTCAACAAACAGATGAAGAACTTGAGGCACAAGCACGTTACTGCCACTGAGGCTGCTCCTGCTATGTGGGTTATTCCCCTGTCCCACCTGAAAGGTATGTCAGGTTGCACCTACCCATGGGTGCAAGAGAAAAATGGGGAAGTGGTTATGGTGTATGTGAGCTCCCTGTCTTGCTCTTCCACATCTATGAAGTGGAGATGTTTCTTAGTTAGGTGAGAAATCTCAGTCTCCTTAACAACCAGGTGACGGGTCACTCCTGGAGCTTCTCTGGGTAGCTGATCATCCACAGGGATAATGTGAACCATCATCACCTGAAATTGGGAAGACAGTACAATAGTCAGCCATCCCTCTCAGTAAGAGAGTGTCCCAAGTAGCTGTTTACCAACATGCACACAGAAGTAAGTGGATCGCTGGAATACGAGATACAGGATGTGGCTGTCACGCCATACCATCAACACAAGAGTAATGGAGGTACGTAACAGTTAAATGCAAAGCTTTTGAATGTTAGAGATTTCCCTTTAAATTAAATGCAAAATTAAATTCAGTATGTTGGACTTTCGTGTGAAAAAAATAGTCTGTTCTCAGTTGACTTCAGCAGGGTTGTTTAATTTGTTTGTACTGTCTCCAAATATAATTTGTTTTCAACATTTCATTTTATAGTATAGGAAGAAGTCTTTTTGTTGAATTTGTCTCTATTCAGCCAGGGAGAGAGTTACCCCACTGAAAGCAAGAACAAGAAATAGTCCTGAAGAACACTGTTTGTGGTGGTGACTGTCATCAGAAAAAAAATATATGCCAGTTTTATTTGAAAGCCCATCAGAACAGGTAAAATATAAGCTATTTGAAGAAAAAAATTCAGGAGACTGCAAAGATACCTGTGGTTCTGAGAGGTTTGGAGGGTCGTGGCTATCACATAGCACAAACTCAAGGGAATCTTCAAATACTTCTCCTCCCAAATGATGATAATAAATTATTCCATTAAATAGATCCCTCTGAAGAAAACTGTTGACAGAATACCCTGTTGAATTGAAGAATACATCTTCCTTTGAACACTCCATGATTTTAATACTACATTAGAGTTATGCATTAGTTCTGCGAGTAACTGGGGAAGTATAATGTCTTCTTTTTCACCCTAACTGGAGCAAGTCCTTTGAAATGTTGTCTCATTGTCTTTCACATTCTCTGAAGATCACCAGGTTCTTTTCTGAGTCACTTAAAAATCATTCAAAAAATGAAGCAACACAGCAGACAGGCTGAACGCCCTGTTCAGAAGTCAGAAGAGAATATGCAGGACCAGCAGTCTCTGCAGCCTAGCACAGGAATTTCTGGGTTGTTACACGGAAGGAGAGCTTTCTCATCATTTAGCACAATTAGCATCGTGTATTAGTTCTGAATTTGTCACAGATCTTTGCATCTAAACTAACTCCTGACTAGCCCAATATTTTTTCCAGAGAAAAGTACTGTAGGAAAATAGACTCAGAATGGAAGAATTACGGGATAAATTGTGTACACAGGTACAGTTATCCTAGTGCAGAGACCAACATTAATTAGTGATGGGATTTTACACTATAATGAAAGAAGTCCAAATTTGCCATTATTTGTCCTGAGCCAAAATAAGGTGTCTGACTATAACATTTAATGTATTTTAAAAGGAGGGGACAAAGAAAAGTGCCTTTTATGGGTGTGTTCCATTACCTATCATGTTTGGTCCTGGTTTCTTCATGATTTCTCCAGCCTGTGATGGCTTGGTGATATTGAATAGTATGTAATCATCGCTGGAATCCATGTCAGAAGCATGAAGCATGGAGCCCTGAATCAGGATTGTCTGTCCCTCGTGAACCTCAATGACCACATTGCTGATCAGAAATGGAGGACTGTCATCTTTAGGGAGGATATTTATTGGAAACTTATGGCGAATACTGTGGGGGCCATCAAAAATTCTAAACACCACAAAGTCCTTAGTTGAATCACTGTCATCATGATGGTAGTGAACAACTCCAGCCTGAATGTCAGAGACTGTGAACATGAATCCTTTCCCTCCTGTCAAAACAGCGGAAGAAAACACATCAAAATGATAAATAATCTTTCCACTTATATGAAGATTATTGAGGGAGAGAATTGAGCAACGTATTTCTAACTAGAAAAATAAAATGTAACTTCACTTACCAAAAACAAGTTTGTAGGAGTTGGAATAGTTGATAAGAATGCAGAATTTGCAACTGTGATAGCAGAGAAAATCATCCATATATCATTAAAGGCAACTGAAGACATTAAGGATTTTTAACTGCAATAGTCTCCACTCTAATTTCAACCTCTACTTTCTTATTGGAACATTTTACGTGCATTTTAAGCATCAAAAAAATAGGCCTTATCATTAAAGCTCAGGATTTCATTGCCAGTAAAATATAATGATGTGGGGATTTTGGTGTGTTGAGGTTATTGTCTGTAATAAGACAATTTTATACCGCCGTTTCACTAGAAGTGTTATGCATACAGACAAATATTCAGGCAAGGTACAGGATTCAAGAACAGCAAGCTGGCCATAAAACATATGATATCCCCAGGCCACCAAGAAAAAAAGCCAAGCATTCCTCTGAGGTTTTACACAAAAAAGGCAATTGACAAAAACTGTGGTGATGTTTTCCTTGGCACGTACCTAATGCAGACAGATAAAAGACAATAAGGTGCAGTCCCTGGAGATGAAATATCCACCTCTGGCTGGTGCATGGTAGTTTGAGAAGCCCTCAAACTCAGTATGCAAGGGCAGGAGTGCCGTGGAAGCTGGGCCCTGGCTGGCTGCACAGTCCCCTAACACTGTCCCTGGGGCTGAGCCCACCTAACGCTGCTGACACCACACAGTTCCTGTCTGTAGCTTTGCAGGAGGATGATCTTTCAGACACTGGACTACTTGGCAGGAGTTTCCTGAATTTAAATTTACTTCTGAATAGTTTCTATGTTTGCTATATTCGAAACACCATCTTTCCCTTTTCTTTAAATAGTTGGTTTATGTCTTTTGGTTGTGCATTTTACATGAAAACATTCAGCTGTCAAAAAACTCAGCATTGATCATGGCAACATGTTCCCACCCTGCCAAGAGCAGAGTGACTTCCATTACATAACATTTTTTCCCAAGCACTGTGGCAACTCATGCGCTGCAGAGCAAAACTGGTAATATTGATAATGCAGAAGGCTAATGAGTTAGAAGTCTAATTTAATTTCCACTTTTTGAAATAAACCTTAAAGCTGCCAGTAACAACCGTATCCAAATGTTGCCTGTATTTGCCAACAAATCAAAATCACTTGGCAATCCTTAACATCTGCAAGCAAAAATGTAAGAACTGAAAATTTATTGACTGTGTTTCTCCTCATGCTGTCCAATGAAAGCGTAGCTGATTTTTTAAAATTTCACCTTTGGAATGTAAACGTACATTAAGAAAGTAAAGGTTTAAATACTGAATTTTTGAACATTCCTGTTTTAATACCCATGCCTTGCACAGTTGTAGCAGGAGAAGGTGGTCAGCAGAGGGAGCAGAGCTGTTGTTTAATCACAGAGGAGATTTTTCCAGTCTCTGGAGCTGAAATGACCTACCTCTCACTGACAGCTGCCCATGCTGTAAGCCGTCAACTGTGACCAAGCGAACATTTTGGATGTCATCATTGTCTACAATTTGCAGGTGTTGCCATGTGATGGGTCGGGATTGCCCCTCTAGGAGGTTGAGGCCTGCAAAGAGCAGAAAGTTACATCACTGTCAGCATCTAATGATTCTAAAGGTGTTTCCAACCAGGAAAAAAACCCAGAATATTTAATTCTATCTCCGTATCTACATTGCAGTGGAAGTTAAGATTGGATATTAGGAAAAATTTCTTCACTGAAAGGGTGATGTTTCTTTGGAAGAAGTTCCTCAGAGCAGTGGTGGAGTCACCATCCCTGGAAGTGTTCAAAAAACAAGTAGACATTGCACTTCACGATATATTTAGCGGGCATGGTGGTATTCAGTTGAAGGTTGGACTTGATAATTTTGGAGGTCTTTTTCAACCTTAATACTTCTATAATGTTATGATTGTAATGCCACCTAAAAGTCTGATAACAGCTTCTGACATACTTGAACTAGTTCACTGTCTTTAAGGAATCTTTTCCAGAGAAATAAGCAATTCTGATGTTGCAGAATGCACCTAGTTTAGGTTGCTTCATGTGCAAGCTGCACATTGTGCCCTGGGTGGGGCAAAATCTCTGGAGCCCCAGGCAAAGGACCATGAATGGGTATGGACCCTTTGTCTAATAAAAGGGTAGGGGGTGTGGCTGGTCACCCAGAGACTGCAGGACCTGCTGTGCAACAAGAACAAATATCACCATTGGAACAAGTACACACAGACTGTCGGGGTATAAAAGTCAGGGATTCCTTTATTCAGGGTCTCTCCCTGGAGACACCAAGTTTGAGCTGGTTCTGTGTTGCTGCACCACAGTTAAATTACATAAAGGAAAGAGACATCTAGGATTCCGATACGGGAAATCCAGATTGAGCAGTAACAGAAATTTGTCTGATAGTGTGCGTGTGGTGAGCGTAGGAAGTCCAGAGGGACATCCATCAGGTCACTGGAGCCACCTGCTGTGAAGGGGCTTCAGTCCCAGCCATGAAAGTCTGGGGTGGTGCAAGTGTGGCTTATGGAGAGGGGCATCTGAAAGGTCAGGCAGGAAAGTTTCCTTGACATCTGGTTTCCAATTATCTGGTAATCTAATGAGGCACATTTCTGGACATTTGCACCAACAGGAGCATTGCACTTGAAATCTGACGATGTCTGAAACTGGGCATTTATCTTCTTTAGTGAGTCTGCATTTAAAAATGTATGCTGATCTTCATGACAGAAGCCTGTGTTCCTTCCTTTTACTCAGGCAGTCATTTCAGGTGGCTTTTACTCAGGCAGTCATTTCAGGTGGGGTTTCTCTGGAAGACGTTAGGTACCTTCTTCTCAGCTCCTTTCCTTTTCTACTGCAGGGAAACTGCACTTTCCCTGGTGTTAACTTCTAGGCATGTTTGATCTTATACCTTTGAATATCAGTGCACTCTAGATGAGAGACTCTGTTCCCTTTCCAGTGCAGGCATTATAAATCTGTTTGAATTAGCCTTAACCTTGTAAGGTTTCCAGGCTTTAAATATCTGGTGGTGTATCATGCCCTCTTTTCCTAGTTGTTCATTTTTGCACACTTCCAACTTTAACAATGCCAAAAAGCCTTGGTCTTTCCCACATGCTACCCCACTATTCTTATTCCATTATATATTTGCCCTTAATATTTATATTTTTTATGTACGGTTCATTCTACAAGAAAATGCTGTATAAAAAAATGCCCTTTTTCCTGTAACTCCATTTTTCCTTTATTTTTCATTCCAGTTAAGACCTTAGATCCTTTTCAAGTTTTTGTAACATGTTCACTCCAAAATGGAGATAGGGGAAAAATAGATTTATGCTCCTTCAGTTTAATAATGCTTAGACTCCAGGTGTAAATCTGAATGTTAGAGCTTCTTCAAATATGTGTGTCAAGATGTTATTAATTCTGAGGCAAAATAAACTGAGCATAAGAGATGTCACCTGTATTCCATGAAACCCGAGGGGCATTTGTATCTGTTGTTCTGATGGAAAGATGCACAGTGATTGGTAAACTCCTTTCAAAGTAGAAGTCATGAACCTCAAACTCCACCTGTTGAGAAAACACATAAACTGCTTATTGAAAACTGGAAAACAAATGTAATTCAAAAAACATATAGTGCATTCTCTCCTGAGAGATCTTACCGGTTTCTGATAGTATGTTAATAAACAAAACTTGATTTAGCTTCTAAAAAGAGCCATGGATGTTCTGCATGTAACTGAGTATCTGCCTTCTTCACTCTTTGCAGGGAATTATGTGAAACTTAGTTTGTAGTGTGTGGAATTTTCATTTTTGTTTGGGGTGCAATTAACTCAGCAATTGATATAGAGCTTTTTTTAACCAGTAATAATACAAAGGGAGGAGACATTTCCTGCTCTTTGAAGAGGTGTAGGACCAAAAACAGATATGATCTGCACTAGTGTAATAACTAGTGCAAAATATATGCACTAGTGTATAAAAAATAAAATTTAAAAAAAAAATCGACCTCTTGAGTTTTCAAACTCCAGAACTGTCAAATTCTTGAACCTGGACTCAAACAATGCTGAAAGCAGAACAGAGATGAGGCACTCAAGGAGCAGATGTTTTGGATGTCTGGTCCTTACACTACGGAGACTGGGAAAGGAGGTTACTGTGACAGCAAATAAAAAAAATGAGACAAGCCTTGTCAGCATCAGATGCCAGTTACTGTTGCTGTTGCTCTGCTTTCCAGGCAACCCTGTCCTCAGCTTACCTTGCTCTGATTTTCTGTTTCTTCGGTTTTATTACTTTAGTACCAGCCATTTTGCTTTGATTGGATAATTCCTTAAGAATCTTATCAGACAGTAACTTACTCAAGAACCTGCAGACAGAGTCTTGATCTCATTCATCATTTGCATCGTGCTCTCTGTGTTAGTGGCATGCATTTATTACTCCCAGCAGGAACTGTTGTGAGTCCCTTTTTGTTATCCCTAAACCACCATTATCACAGCAGGTAGGCTGTAAGGCCAAATAGCGATCCTGGCCTTTAACTGGTCCATCTTTCATGACTTTAAATATGTCAGCTCTGCACAGATCACAGGGATCAGTAACATCCTGCAGAGACAAAAGCTGTGTGGAAAAGGCACCACTGATCTTTCCAAAGGCTCCTGGGTAGATCTAAAAGTACTGTTATTTCACTATTCCTCTTATTTTTAAAAACTCCAGTTTAGATAGTTCACAGTCAGAGGGATTAAAAAGTTTTCAGTACAAGGAAATTCTTATGTAGTGAGCAATAAACATCTATTTTGTGTTAGATAGTTAAGCTGAAGTGAGAAAGCAGTAAAAGATTTTACCTCTGCTCCTGCAGTGCATATAGTTTTAAAACTTTTTTCCTGAAAAATATCCATTACATATGATTACATTTATTTCCATCTTACTTAATCTGAAGGAGGTGAAAACCAGCAAATGTTCACACTGTTATGAGTGAAAACACTGCACTGTTACCTCATAATTCCTCCTCTCTGTGTGGCTGTTATTTGGAGGCTGATAGGCAATGAGCATGTCATTGAGATCTTTCCACGTGAAGGAGCCAACAGGTTTTGTGTGGTCAGATAGGTGAGTGATAAAACCCTGTGGAGGTGGCTTGGTGATGTTGAACACAAGCAGGGACTTTGGAGTTTCCTTGTCTTCAGCATCAATGGTTGTGGTTGTAATAGGGGTTAAAATAAATTGATCTACTTCCAGGATGAACTTTGCCATTGGGGCGGCTTTGGGTGTTCGGTTGGGAACAGCACCTTTAATCTGAACAGGCAGCCATGCATACTCCGTCTACAACAGGAAAAAATGAGACAAATAAAAAGGCAAAGGAAAGCAAAAAAGAAAATTCAACTTCCTTTAGCTTCACATAGCAAATTGGGGTACATGCTAAAGCAATAATTATTTTGAAAAAAAAAAAAACTGAAACATTTTAATTAGAAAATGCCTAAAGTAAATATTGAGACATCATTAATATGACTTTCAGGTTCACTAGTCTTATTTGTATCCTTAATTTGGGGCTGAAACAACTTACTTAATTTGATGTGAGTTTAATAAATAACTTTATCTGACAGAAACATGCACAAGCCGTTAATTATTATTAACTGAATATGTTCACAGAGCTCTTAACTTATTAATTACTGTATATGCTGAAGTCAGTGCAGATCATGTTGTATAAAAATTGTGGAATTATGCCGGAATTCATTTTTCTCTCAGGATAAACTACTTATGTCTGACAGTAATCAACCAGAGGTGTTTCTTTGTAGCCATAATGGTCTAATCATACAGGCATGGAGACAATGCCTTTCATTTTCTTAGCTGTCAAAGTTCTAAGAACTGAAAAAACTTAAAAGATGTCTATCTCTCTTCAAATGTGAAAGGATAAAAAAGAAAAAACAAACAAACAAACAAACAAACAAAAGCACAGGATGACAATCAGATATTATAAACTTGCATAAAAATCCACCTTGTGCAGAGTTTTGCTTCTGCTGTCTGAGAGATCCAATCTCACAGGAATATAATCAGTGTCAGGTGAGGGGGGGTCAAGGTGTTGATACTGAATGCCCATCCTCAGAAATTCTTCACAGCTCATTTTTTTGTTGTTAGTGATTCCTAGTTCCAGTGTACAGCTCCCATTTTGGCACTGTTGTCCCTGGCTGTGCTCTGTAACCCAATAACAGCAATAGTGAAACAGTTACGGGAGCAGAAACCAACATGGGGAACCTGCTCATGTAGCTAAAGTAACCATGAGAGAGAGACAGTGTGATGAGAAGTAGGGCTCCTTTCCTGACTTAAATTCTCCTACAGGATTTCGTTTTCAAATGACATCTTCCAACTCCATCCTCCCTTGGTTAGGTGCTCCAACAACTACCTCTGCTGTTTCTACCGAGTCTTGGCACTCACAAAGTTGTCACATTGGTCCACATGTCTAGGACCCAGAAACAGAATCCAGTCAAGGAATTATTGACCCAGATCTGTGATCTGCATTGTGCCTCACAAAAATTTCATGTCCCTTTCACGCCCATGATAGCTCAAGCTGTTCATTAAACTTCACATGGCCCACTCTTACACAGCACATCTGAAACAACCCACTGCTGCAGACTTAATCTGCTGGGTCTCTTTGAACATGCTAATACAAACAACTAAAGCACATCATACTAGTGCCAGGGAAGAAGGGCTGATCTCCACGAAACTGCTCTTGCTGCACTTCCCTGGTCACAAGCTGGCCGTGAGCAGGCAGGTGAGTTTCCGAAGAGATTATGGAAATGATGCAATCCAGGTTTATCTTCCTGTCATAATCAAAGGTGAGGATGTTCTTGTCAATCACCCTGGACAGACCATGGTATTCAGGGACCTCCAAAGCATGGGAACGCATTTTTATGATGTTACAGTCTGGCTCAAGTAACTGCACATGGAGGGTGAATGTTTCTACAAACGTTTCAGTTTCTGTAAACCTGCAAGTGACAGAAGAAAATTAGTTCTGCTTCATCCCATCTTCTGTTGCTTTGTGATTTGGGCATTGTCCTCACTTTCTAAACTGAATTACTTGAACCCCTTTCTCTCTTGTGTGCTCAAGCCTTGAATTGCCATAATCCAGACCCTGCTGCCCAAATCCCCCTACTTGTAATCAGGGTGTCTGTGTGAAGGAAGAGGTTACTCACTGTGTATGTGTGACAGTGTCTGTCCCTATCAGCAGGACAGCAGAGAATATGCAGTACTCTGAAAGTACGGTTGTCACTTCCCATAGCATAATGAAAAATCACTATTTTTCTGTAATTAGCAAGCAATACATGATACACATTAAATGGGCATTATCTGCAATACATGGTGAGAAATGTTTCTGTAAACAGATGGTCACTAGTTAACTAATGATGCAGCTACTGGATCTAAGTAGTTACAACATGTACAGCAGAACATGCTTTAACTGTGAAAAATGGACTGCTTGCTCTTCCTGAGGTCAGCTGGGCTCCTGACAACACTGAAGTGTGATCTCCTGCTCCTCCTTACCTGTACAGCCTGAGCATGACCATGTCTTCGTCTAAAATTGGACATCCATTGTGGGTATATTTGACTTCATTAGGAAGGAAGTGACAGTCAAAAACCTATGAAGGAGACAGAATAGACTTGATACCACACTGCCAAGGATGTTAACTTCACAGCATCTATTCCACTTCTCTCTGAGTGCCCGGAATACATCAGACTGAGGAAATTTTTAATATGTAGTTCATTTCTATGAATAGGTATTCACCTGTTCTGCAATCTCCCAGTGAGAGTCAGAGCAACCATTTAAACATGGGGCTGCTAGCACCCCACAATTAGAAGGACAGGGGTCACATGTGATTGTTTCAGGCTGCCAAGTCCCTCCCCAGTACAACAAATTGTTTGGCCTCATCTTCTTTACCACTGCAGCCTCTGGAGTTAAGGGCGCAGGTGTATCCAGTGGTACATACAACTGCAGTGGTGATGAAAAGCCAGGAGTGCTAGCATTATAACGTGAGATTTATTGACTTTTAAAGTTGCTCATGGCAATAGCTTGATCATATAGTAAATCTTGCTTTATGACCACTACAAGTGGACTACAAAACTATGACCCAGTGAAATTTCTCTGTTAGAAATTTAGCTAATTCAGATTTGTTCCCTGTTTTTGTGATAATGACTTTGTAGCAGTAGCTCTTTTCTAGATCGGATGTCATCTCTGTGCCATACCAAGATCCAGCCCCAAAATCGGTGTAATCCACTTCATGAAAGCAAGCAGGTATCCATGTTGTCCCTACCAGCTAATTCAAAACTGACTAAATCTTACAACACATGGGATACAGGCAAAATTTGTGAGTCTGTCTGGCCACAGTTTAACCATCTAAGCCCGACAGTTATTTCAGGCAGATTGATTTATTTAATGGTTGGTTGACTTGTGAAAGCAAGGCAATGAGGAAACACGCCTGACACAAATAGAAAAATGGTTGCTTTGTAGAACCGTGACACACTCATTCTTCGGAAAAGGGATTTGGATTCTGGGGCATACAATTTTCATCTTCTCAAATACTGCATTTGCAAGACTGGCCAATTATAATTCCTATGCAGTGGTGTTTCTTTACAGAAACAACAGCTGAAAGCTCCTAGCATTGATACGACTATGTCTATGTTATCCTTTTGATAACAGGGAATCCCTACCTAGTCCGTGGAGGATGAAGGATACTCATGTTTTGTAACTATAGAGAGAAAAGGCATATTCTAGCCAGCAAGAAAGCAAAATCACTGCATTTCCTAAGCATTTTAATATGAATCTTAATGGAGTTTTCATTGTATTTTTCAGGGGCAGTATTCACAAGTTGTTATATGGACTTTCACAGACTAAAGTGAAATCTGTTCAACATTCACTAATAGACCTAAAGAGGCCATAACTAATAGTGATTAATATACTTATATGGCTGACGGACTAGCCACATTTTTTTAAAAAAAGAAGAAGAGGTTAATTTCTTAAAGACAGTAATTTTTTAACATATGACAAAAGAATCATGAAAATTAAGTGCCTTTCTTGAATTGCCTTTTTTTCCTCAACCACTTTGGAGGATGGTGAAATGGCTGAGGGACTTTAGTGAGGTTCTAAAATGTTGACTAAAAGTGTAGCTCATAAAGAAAATCTTAAGAAGCTCTGACTTTCAGTGTAAAAATGTAATAATTTAATTATAAATTAATTGTTATTGCATAGTTAACTGAAGCACCTCATGACCACTTTGTGGATTTATGCTAGAGGATATAAGAACTACTGAACTTCATTCCTTTCTAGCCATTACGCAGAACAGAACTTACATCTTTCTATAATGGAAAAACAGTTAGAGTTTCTCAGCTTCCATTATTAGTGAAAGGGTCCTCTTCCACTGAAGTTATTCTCAGATGCTCAAGCAATGTGTAAATTATTCTATATTCTTAGCAATTTTAAAATTCATTGCCTGCTTTTAACTTTCATCAAGAAGTGCATTGTGTGAAGTCTTTCCTTTTTTTATCTGTTTGTTTTTTTAAATGATGAGTTATTTGATTTTCAGGTGTATATACAAGGATTAACCTCTTGGAAAAATCTGTAATATATAGTGTTATGGAAAATATGTTTCATTTCATTTGTTGGGACTGTCAAAGGCTTTAGGACAAGAACAATTTGGGGAAAACAAAATTACTCTCATATGATGAAGGTTTTGACTATGTTGTGGCTGTTCTGTTGTGTATTATTTTCAAATGCCATAGCAATATGTGCTTTGCTTTTTTTTCAAACAAAACCAACAAATACGTATTTTTCTTACTCAATGTCCTTTCTTCCTTGGTACAAACTAACATAAAGGAACATGATAGTTAACTAATCAATTGGATAGTCTTATGTGATATTCTACAAAAACAGAAAATAAAATTAAGAAGTCATTATGTGGTATGTTACCTTAAAGGAAAAAAAGTATATTATGTACAAAACCCACTCATATTGTTGTTTCAGAAGCTTAATGTTGTACACTGAAAGTAAGATTCTTCACTGACATAAATCAGTGTAGATCCCTCAAAGTCAATAGGATTTTGGTAACAGAAGGATGTTGTGGGGGACCGTGTCAAAGGCTTTACAGAAGTCCGGATAAATGACTTCTTGTGTTGGGGTTGTTCTTCCCTTGCCCACTGATGTAATCACTCCATCACAGAAAGCCAATGGGTTGGTCAGGCAGGATTTGCCCTTGGTGAAGCCTTGCTGGAGGGCTCAAATCACCTCGCTGTCCTCCATGTGCCTTAACACAGCTTCTAGGAGGATCTGTTCCATGATATTCCCAGGCACAGAGGGCAGGCTGGCTGGTCAGTAATTCCCAGGAAAGTTCCACCCTTTTTAAGGATGGGTACTGTATTTCTGTTTTTCCAGTCTGGAAACTGGGATTTCAACCAACTGCCACAACTTTTCAAATGTCATGAAATGTGGATTTGCAACTACATCAGCCAGTTCCCTCAGAACTCTGGGGTGCATCTCACTGCATCCAATCATATAAAAGAATTAATGTCTTTATTTTTAAGACATCCCTAGTTCCACATCTTAAGTGATAACAAGGGGATGGAAAATATAGAACCTTTCCACAAAGGTTTGTTAACACTGACTTACAGTCAGTTTATATGTGTATTGAGACACAATCTGCTTTGCAAAAAGAAACATCTGGTTTATGTTTCCTAATATGTTTTCCTTTTGTATGAACAGGCAACTCTAATTGTCTATAAATTCACTGGGTAAGACAAAGAAAATCTAAATCTTTTCCTAATTACTCTTGAGCATTGTTTTTTTCCACTTCAACTGCTTTTCAATTACAATTTATATTAAATTGTCATATATTCCTAAAACATTACTCACTTTAATGGTAGTAAACCAGATCATACCAGAGACATTTTCTGGCTGCAGAATTTCCTGTAGAAAGATCATGAGTGGCACAAGGAAATCTGGACTCTAGCACCTTTTTTGAGGAATGGTGAAAGCTCAGGCACCACCTCTCTCCAGCCTGGTGCCCTAGGGCTACCTGCCCAGCAGAGCTCTTCTCTCTACATGAGCGCCTGCAGCTTCCATGAGCCACACTCAACTGCCTGGGCACACATTCTGGGCCATGAAAGAACAGGTTCTTACCAGAAGTGGGGCTGGGAGAGGGGAAGTCATTTGGAAAACAAGGTGTAGTCAATGCACATCCCCCAGGAACTCTTGACAAGGGCCTCTAACTATGTGCTTGAAACATATTGGCTTACACAGGACAAAATGGCTATTTCAAAATACCTGGGTCCTACTGCAGACAGAGGCTGAGGCAGAAATTGAAAACAAAATCACTCCTCAGCCAGACAGATTGCCTACAGAAGAGGTTTGCCATAGGTTTCACATGTAAGTCCCTCTTTTTCTCCTCTCCTTTAGATTGCATATTATGAAAAGTTTCTTTACCAAAAGGTTGGTCAGACATTAAAACAGGTGCCCCAAGGAAGTGGTGGAATCACCATACTGGAAACACTCAAAAATCGTGTATATGTAGCGCTTGGGGACATGGTTTAGTAGTGGACCTGGCAGTGCTGGGTTAGTGGTTGGGCTCAATCTTCTTTGAGGTCTTTCCAGCCTTAGTGATTTTATGTTCATACGAATCAAGGACCAGCCTATACTGGGGAAATAGAGGTGGGGTACTATGGTCAGTGTCCCTGTGCTGGCAGAAAACAAGCCCTGGGGTAGCTTCAGCAGATGCACTACACTTCTTGGGGCCAGTCTCTAGAGAAGATCACACATTGTCCTGTCCATCACCTCCTGTTTTCCCCGGCATGCCTCTGCTCCTTAGGAGTGCTAATTCAGCTGAAGTACTTGTCAGTGGTCTGCAAAAATAATAGTGATGGCCAAGACAGAAGCTTGGAAAAATCTTTTGATACTGGTGCTCCTTCACCTATCTTCACAGAAGCCATCAAAAACCCTGAAGAGTAGGTTTGAAACTATATTCATACACAAACTCACAGAAGTGTATGATGTGGCACAAACCAGAATTTTTCAAAAAGGCCAAAACCTGCTTGGCTATGGTTCATTAAAACCATTCATCTTCTGTCTATAATATTACATCTGCATGGCAACAACTTTCAACTCCTTCCTGCTATAACTCAGGTGGGGCAATTTGTAAAGCAGATGAGTAGCAGAATGGTAATATGTGAAATACATTTCATTATTCCTACAAGCTTGACATTTGAACAGAAAACAGGGGAGTTATAATGTATTTGCCATCTGCTAACAATTTGGCTGTTGCAGAGCAGAACAAACAATGGTGTGCACAATGTGCTTATTGTATGTGATTATTTTTTTCTTAATTGCTCCTTAAGTAGTGGCTCCGTGACTAAAATGCAAAATGGTGTAGTTGGCTATGCATTACCCAAGGGGCACTGGTTACCCTCATAGGAGAAGAACAAACAGCTGAGAGACTGGATGATATCTCCTAACTGAAAGTTTTGAAATACCCATTCTTCGCTTGTGAAAGGAGACCCTGACCAGACTCACTTCTGTGCACTCGTGCTACTGAGCTCAGCTTTTGGATTTCAGGGTTGCAGTTCTGTACCAGCTGTCTATTTAAGCAAAAGGCTGAATCTCACAGATCATTCCATTTCATGCCTTTTAGTCAGTACCCAAAAGAAAAACAAAAATCAATAAAGCAGCTCTTTTTAGTTTCTCCCAGACCTGCACACGCCAACACTCAAAGAAGCAAAACAGAGCCCAAATACCTGTGGAGTTAGTTTCCCAACCCTCTGTGTTATTGGCTCATTAATCACAACTTCTACTTTGCAGACATCCTTCTCTCTGGGGATGGAAAACTTGAGGTCTTCTTCTGACAGGAAGACAGACTGTCCCTTCATCACCTTAACCCCAAGGTTCAAACTAATAAAGGAGGAGCACACAATTCTTAACATGACAGGCAGCAGTAGAAACAACCAGCTTTTCTCAAAAGGCTTCATGTTATAAGGGGGTGCCAGCCTTCTTCACCAGTGAAAAAATTTCTTAACAAAAGGAGTCTTCTTTCTCCACCAGCAGAGCTTCACCATACAATGAAGGCATTATTAGTCACAGGTAAAAATGTATGATATGTTTTCTGTTAATAGGCCCTCCTTGACTGAAATTTGGGCAGGGCCCTTTCAAAATATCCTTAGGTTTTTATAAAATTCACTGGTCAAGCCTGACAAAATGATGAATGTGTTCTCAGAGTCCTTTCAAAGTTTCTTAATCCTGAAAAAAAAAAAGAAAATTGCTATATGGCGTTGAGCAACTATAGGGATAAAAACAGAACAACAGACAGACACACAAAACCTTCCACCATTTCTGACAATTGCAGTTCATTTCAAGCAGCAGCTTGACTTCACCTTTCAATACCATTCAGTGCACACATGCTCAGAAAATTAGCTACCTACCGATGAGAGTTCTCCCTCAACAGATCAGCTCTCCATGTGAATTCCAGGCACCTTTAGTCTGTATGCACATACAAACCCTTGCTGTGTAGGATCCTTTGTTACTGACCTTTTCAACTGCAGGACTGAGTAGATATTAATAAAACAGTATGAGCTCCAAATAATGTGAAAGTTCAAAGGAGCTCATTCAGATTAAATATACCAGAAAGTGAGATGAAGGGAAGGTGGCCTCCTGTTAAATCTATTTTCTCTCTGCCATTGGAGACGTGAGAAAAAAAATCAACCTCTAGTTGAAAACACCTTTCCTGTGCCTCTCTACTCTTCCTGTTACAGTAACTAACTGTGCCAGGACAGCAGCGTAGAAACATGTGATATGGCATGACAAAGCTTTCTTTAAAAAAAAAAAAAAAACTGAGAAAAATTCAATGGCAATAAAGAAGAAAAGATAATATGGAAAATAAATTACACAAGTTTCTCATGTGCCTAGTTACAGTTAATCTTCATCTTTCATGTTTATAACCTCACAAGAAAAGAATGTTTCTTCTGACATTAAACAAGCACTATTGAAATCCTTTCAAGAGCCTAATTTCTACAATCTTCCAAAGTAACTGAATCTACAGCCCAAAGAATAGGACATGATATTGATTTAATTAAATTTGAGGAGATCATAAGAATTCCAAGACAGTAAAGTGTCAACATTCCTTTATTTTTGGTAAATTTTTAATGCCCTGACTACTTATTTGCCACAACCTTACGACCAACAGTGAACTTTCCTGAAAGTGAATTAAAAAAAACCCCCTTGTATCTCTTTATTTTCTTTGTTGATTTTAACAGGTAAGTGTTCCCTCCACTGTTTCCAGAATGACCTTCTGAACAGCCTATAATGGAATGCACATATCCACCGAGTTTTAAATTTCACTGGAAAGCAACTGGCAGTTCAGAAATTCACTATTCACTTCCTAAAGTTAAACAAGACAGATCCACTCATTTCCCCACAGATTTAAGGTTGAATACATTGAGAGTCACATACACGTAAACTTAGATGTATGTTGACTGGGTATGTAGTCTGGGATGCAAATTTTAAGTCTAGTTTTCTAAGTATTTATCTGAAAGTCTTTCCATTTTGATTTAAAATATTGAAGCCATACCTGTCTGAAGAAAATCTGAGAGAAAATGTAGAATCCTAGCCAGTGGAAAAGGCATCGATGGTTGAATATTCAGGTAAGAAAATAATTCAAAATTTTAGAGTCAGACTAGGACCCAGCAAAGTGCTAAGAGGCAGTTAATGACTCTGACACATAGATCCCATGGTTTACATCTCATGACAGTGTCAGTAACTCTCTGCTCCATAATAGCAGGCTGAGGCATAGATTTATGGTGCAATATAGCTTTATTCACAGGCATTTTCTTTCACAGCACCTCATCAGAAATTATAAAATTAAAGCCTGGATAGTTTTGATTTTCTCCACTCCCACATGGATAGCTACCACAAACGTGTTACAGTTGAGAGATAGCCTCATCACCAGTTGGGAAATGGCACTCATGCAGAGATGTCTGCATCTTGACTCTGTTACAGCCCAGGTTAATCTATTTCTGGTGCCTGCCCCATAAATCCCAGCACTGAGTGCAGCTATAAACCGCAGGTGCAGGTAGAGGTTTCTATGCTGCCCTTTCTTACCCTGCATCAAAACCAGAAAGTCTACAAGAACAGAAAATCTACAAGAGGAATCAGGACCATTTTGATCAATTTCATGGTGGGTGTAGGAGACATTCTCTGCTACAGATTTGGTCCTGTTGTCACTGTGTATTACAGTCTTGCTTTGGCTACTTTAACATCCAGACACAGCTCCTGTATCACTATTTATGTGTTTGCCCCATGTGTTCCAGCCACTGGCCTCTACTTGGATGCTGTGGGACTGTCTCCTTAGGTGGCCAAGTGAAGATCTTGGGAAGTATTACCTCACTTTCTCAATCACTTATCCAATCATAACAAAATGAAATGGCAAGGGATCCTTTCAGCACATAATGACAATAAAAATTATAAGGTTTTGGGGTGAGTGCCATGATACTAACATCCTCCCTATTTGTAAAGAAGGTCATTGCTTCAGTGAAGTCATGTGCGTGCTACATGGTACTTATGCTAATTGACAGAGACAGTGTACTGCTCTTCAGCAGGTATACAACTGCTGGTGATGCCATTGTCACATTTTGTGGCTGCTTTGGACTTCCTCACAATCTCCTTACTTCTCTGCCCTTAGTATCACAGCTGAACCTGATTCATCCCTGCTAATCCTTGGCATGCCACTTCTGTATCCAAAATGGACATACAACTAAGGCACTGTTTAATTCTAAATACACCACAATATTTCAGATATACTTAGTGGCCTAATGAAATAATGGTATTCATTAACAACACAGAAGGAGAATCAGTATTGCAAAATCAAGCTGTTCTCTCATCAACTTTCTAAGGGTCTGTCTATATGCCAAAACAGCTGAAACAACCCCGGGTGTATTGGGTGAATACAAGCCCACAGAAAGCTACCAGCTTTGGTCCCAGAAGTAAAACAGTTGTGTCAGTTCAGGGATATATCATATACTAGTTGTTATCCCTCAGTGGGGATGGAGCACATGATTTATGAGGAGAGGCAGACACAGCTGGATTTGTTCAGCCCGAATAAGAGAGGCCTTATTACTTATTTTTAGACTTCTAACAGAAGAGTGCCTGGGGCACGGGGAGAGACATACAAACCCATTAAAACAGCAACAAGGGAAATTCACATTAGTTATTAGAAAAGAAGAAAAAAAAAAGATATAGCAAACATAGGCAGTGGAATGGGTTTCATGGAGTCCTCTCAGATATATTTAATAAACTAATCAGCGTCTGAGTTACTTGATGTAACTTTGAAGCCAGACTTGCCATAAAACAGGCTTTTCTTGGAGAATGAGGTGGCAGCAGTTAGCTTCAGAGGTCCTTCTTGCCCTAAATCCTATGCTGACTCTAAGCCGAAAAGACAGAGCCATTTGACTCCTAGGATCCAGGTTAATTACCTGGTGTATTTTTGCAAAATACTGCATTATACCCTGCCAACTGTCCAGTAATTCCCCTGAGATGCAATATAAACCCATACTGGTATAAAAAATGTGGTAACGAGTAAAGAGACCTCCTTTCCCATGTAGATTGGCCAAGCTGACTCTGAAATTTGAAAGCCTGGAAAATAAATCCTCTAAGGAGCTACGCATCTGCTGGCAGCTCCTGCCCACTCTGGGGAGAAGGCAGAGGGAGAAGGGGCCTCTGAAGAGGCAGCAAATGTGACTCTGTAGAGCTGACAGAGGGACATACCGGACTGGGGACAATGTAGAGGAGGGTTTCTGTGAACTTTAGATGTGGTTTGTTAAAAATTTCCTCCAAGTGACAGAACTAGTTTTCCCTCAGGGCTGTTGGTGCACATGTGAGAAATGATGCAATGGTTAATTACAAACATTAACAACCTAGTGAGTCTGATTCTGAGGAGAGCTAAATTGATGTAAGTAGAAGATTAATTGGAGTTGTTTAGATAGCTATCTACCAACACAAAACAACTGACAATAAGACCTGAAACAGCACCAATAAGTCTCAGCTTTAATACCTAAAACTTGACTAAAGGACCTGTAATCACTAGTGACCTTGAGCCAAGTCTCAATGACACCCAAAGCCTTCACTGGGATTTGGATGAGACTTCAAGAGTTTCTCCATATGTGACAAAATCTCTGGTTGCCTGGGATATTTCCCTGAACACATGGATCAAAATTGCCCTATTATTTTGCAAAGCTGGAGGGGAATAATGGACAATGATTGTTGTGGGTTGGAAGCTGGATTGGTTTGTTTTAATGAACACCAGAAAAAGTTTGCAAGAAACAGAAAGAACATACAAAATTTTTGAGGATGGGCTTAAGGAAAACAAGTAAGAGCTTTCCATGATTTCTAGGAAACAAGATGAATATTATTACAGCAATTAAAATCTAGCCCAGGGCTATGAAAGGATCATGAGCTATTAAATTAGGGGGTTGTCACTTCAGAATGTGCACTTAACACATGCACCCCTTGGACTGTTTGTTATTTAATAGTTTTGTTCCATGCACTACAAACAAGGATTACAGGTCACCAAGAAGCTAAGTATTTGGCAAAGTATTTGCTGAGTTAAGGAATGGCAGATAACACCCTGTATGCAGTTACACCTTGGACATATATCAACAGCAAAGATGCATTTTGCCTGAGGTAAAGTGCAATCCTGAGTTAGCTGAGATTATGACTAGTAGAATTCTCCAACTAGCAAAAACATAACTTGCAAAATCCCCTTTTAATAACCGTTTGAAGACACAGTGTATAATTATCTGCAGAATTTGTTGGAATGTCTCAGCAAAACACAGTGACAGCAGCTTATCTCTAAAAGGTGATGATTCCAGATAAATATATAGAAATCAGCAGGAACTGTATAACCTTTGTAAGCACATATGTGTTAAGGAACACACATTAACTTTTATGCATATATATCACTAATAAACGTCTGCCTAATTCAGATGAACTGAGTCAGCTGTCTGAACATACATGAAAATGTAAAAATGCTGACAGATCCCTACTGCAAAATAAGCGTACAATTTTAAAACATGCATTTAAAAAACAAGTCATCCCAGCTAAATGAAATATATCCTTTTTAAAGACTTACTAGTATCAAAAGTTTTTACCATATTCTTCAGTGCTTTTTATCACATTTCTTCTAGTGTGTCTCATTAATAAGACCATTTTAAGCAAAGAAATCTTATTTAGTTCTTCCAAGCTTTTGTAAAAGCTAGAACCACAAAGTTTTATTAGATCTGATGAAAAAAAAGACAGCATAGTTGAGAAATCTATATCAACTTGAATATCAGGATAAAGTAACTTGTTTGGAATCCAAACTTTCAAGTTAACTTCTACTAAACCACTGGCAAAACCCAGTGCCTGCTTTCCTCGAAGTTAGAACTGAGCTTTCATTCATCTCGAGCTCAAAAATTACTGTCTGGCTGCTTTGCTGCAACATTCAGCAACAAACTGAACTCTGCAAGCTGTTAAGCACTATTACGACCACAAACACAACAGCATTCAGTGTGGACAACAAACTTGAATAAGATACTTACAGGTAGTAGCGTTTCTGCTGGAGGCAGAACATGAGATCATACTAGGAAAAGAGGCAAAATGTATGTCACTGACCCAGTAATTTCTGTTTTAAAAGGCTGGCAGAGAAAGAAATCCAATGAGTGAGCGACAGAGAGAAAGCAGAGAGGGGGAGGGGAGGGAGATAGATGAAATTCCAGTCTTTCTGGTCAGCTTGGCTGTAGTTTTCTCTGTACTGAAAATCCACAATAAACACTCCTTGCTTGCAGGACTGCTCCTGACTGCAGAGTCACAAACTACAAATACTTTCAGTCTCCATATGATAACAGCACTCAGAGATGCCTTGTAGTAAACACACTCATCAATGTTTCTCTGGCAGCCAGCCCCAGATCTTCTTTTCCCCTTCTGCTAGTTAAGTCTGTTGGGAATAAAAATTGAGCTGCTGTTATTAAGGTTTGCTCTCTTCTTTTTTTTTTGTCCCCACTTTTGCTAGTTTATTTCCTTCGAAACACACACACACCCCACCACAGCAATATTCAAATTTTAGTTTTCTTTTTTCCCATTCAGAACAGCAAGAAAGAGAAAGAGTATAGGCAAAATCCTACCAATTATAAAATATCTCATAGGATCCAATATATCTCTCCAGCCTTCTTTCATGAGATTCACATCAGATTTGACCAGCTGGTGAGATTCCAAGTAAAATTTGCTACCACACAGTGGCTTATGGATGCACCCTGAGGAGTAAACCTGACAGCCCAAATTTTCAGAGCACGGAATCTGTGTTGCAAAGCCACAATACAGGGACAGACCATCCTACACCCACCCCAGCACAGGGACCAAAAGGATTTTAAGCGTAGGAAACAAAAAGATTTTCAACCCAGCCACAGGCCATTGTTACAAGGGCAAGAGGGACAGCATGGGGAAGAGCTACTGACTTCCAGGTTACCTGTATAAACAGCAGTCAAATCCAGCACAACCTTAATGCTGTAACATGTTGTCTCCCCTTGTCCTTCTTTGAACAAGCAAGCTGACTTTGACCCTCATATGGAAACAAAACCGCAATATAAAAATGCAAAACTGAAATCAGTAGGAAGAAAGAAAAGAACGAGCAGATGTTCCTGTGGCATGACTTATATACAGATGAAGAAAACAGATGACTGTTAAAAATTAAAATGAACTTGAAGCTACACAATGTGTAATATGATACAATCTGGCCTATATTTCCCGAAGGAAAGAACACCATGCAAAAATTTCCTTGAGGTACATTACTAGTATTAGAGTGGTATATTGTCCTGGATTTCAGACCACACATTTTATCAGGTTTCAGAAAAACTTGCAATAATTATTTGTCTCCTCTGAGTTATGTAGATGGCTGTGGGTTAGCCTGTGAGTTTGTGTTTTTGTTCACTGAAACGTAGCTTCTGATTCACTGTGATGAATGGCCTGTCTGCCTTGTACAGTGGTCTGATTAGGAGCTCCAGCCTAACTGCCATTACAGGCTGATTAAAATAGTGGCAGCTTATTTTAAAGTCTGTGACACATTAATCAATAATATCGTTGCAAAAGCTGTCTTCAAACCAGTTTTAGTACTGCAGCAATGAATTTAGCATCTCATTTCTTATTGTACTCCTTAACTACAATTAATTTTTGCAATCTATCAAGGTCACATTACCTAAAGGATAGAGCAAAATTACCCAAGCTTTTCTTGATAAATGCCAGAGCACTGAAGAGAAGACAAGCCTTTTGTGCAATACTCAGTCTTTCCATTTCAGCGTTTGCCCACACAGGAAAGAGTGTAGCTCTGTTTCCCATAGATGAAACTCAAGCACAGCATACATTTTTTATCAATTACTAGTAAAATCATGCAGCCCAGACTGTTGATATGAAGGTAATAAGTTAAACGTTTTCTGCAAGCTTTTGTTAAGACATAGGCAAAATATTTCTTTACAGGTTTTTATTTGAAAAATAAAAAGGTATTTGAGGCATAAAGCAGGCAAAAAACCACACATACACACACGCATACCCACAGACACCTCACACACAGCCCCACCTTTTCTCTTTCATTTTGACTTACATTGATAAGCAATGGCCTAAACCCACATTGTCTGATATCTGTATATTCAGTCAACACTCCTGTAAGGAGGATGAGGTTCTCAAAGTAACAAAAGGCTTGTCCGTGTCCTAACCTGGATGCTGTACAAGAGGAAGATCTGCTGCATTGTGAGGAAAAAAGATACAATTATCTTCCAGGTATTTACTACATGACATAAATTTTCTTCTGTGAGCAACAATCTCTGGCTGCAGCAGTCCACTCTTCAGCCCCTAACACAACACAAGAAGGACAGAGTGAAAGATCTTGTTTAAAAGGGTAAGTGTTAAATCTACCACCTTCTTCCTCACTTCCATCCCTTATGTACTCTTTCCATAAAGATTCACTGTGGGAAGGCCATTGAGTGCACTGTGTACTTCCTAAACATAAAACTGCAAGATTAGCAACACAGGGTCTGACAGTGAACACTAAAGTAAGGTAGATTTGTTGACTGAGAGCTGACCCTGCAAGTGGTTGGCAATCTGCTCAGCTTACCTGGGAGCTCACCTAGTGGTTCCCAAGATCAAATTCATAAAAACACAATAATCTTGCTATCAAAGAAACCCAGCACACTTTCCATAGAAGAAACAAGGATAACCTGGGACTACTGGATGCTTGTGGCTGGAGTCACCAGCTGTGTTTCTTTGCGAGGCTGTACACTGCCACCACAATTAGGAGGGTTGCGCTGCTGCACCAGCCTGTCATCTTCATCCACGATAACCCAGGGTTCACAAACACAGCGCTAATAATGAAATTCACAACCAAACAGACTGCTGGTTATTTTCCCTCTTTATCCAAAAGAGTTTTCTGGAGCATTGCCAAGGAAGCACTACACAAGATATTCCTTGGAGTTTTCTCCTGGGAGGTTGAGGATCTATTGGTTATCAGGTACAGCCAAAAAGAAACATGCTCAGGATTTCCAGTACAAAGCAATTAATGTATATAACACAAGAAAGGAGTTGTACTTGCTGCAGGGAGTGCATCCATTTCCTCTTCCAGTTCAGAGGCACTGAAAAGCTTCATCCAAGACCAAGACACCAGAAAGAGCTTCTCTGCTTGGTCAAACCCTCACTCACCCACAGTCACAAGAGGCAGGGGTGCTCTGGAAAAGTTGCTGCAGTAGAGAAATGAGAATAGAGAAATGCCTAGACAGAAACATTACAACTTCAGACTCTGTAACTCATGTCCTGCATATCATCATAGTTCAGAACATGGTCCTGGGTGGCTTTGGCGACTTTGATAAAGTCACCAAATGGTTTGGGGCCCAGCAATCAGAAGATCTGGATTCAGATGATAACTGCACTCTTACAAGCATGGACTTGCAACAAATCAGCCTTTGAAATCTGGTAGTACAGCTGCACCAGGGAAGAGCCTTAGTTCTGGCTGTGTTCCACACGATTGCTCTTGTCCTTGGGAAAGAAAAGGACTGGAGATTATATTTAATCATTGCTACTGAATTTTGCGTAACATGAGTTTAACGCTTCTTGTAATCACAAATAGGAGCATCAAGTGACATTCCAAATGTGGCAGAGGTTTCTGTGCTAATGAGTTCATATTGATAAAGCATTAATTATACTGTTGAGTTTCTCTCCTTATAAGTATCAGAAAACATTTTCAAAAGACAGTTGTCAAACTTGCCAGCATTTAGTGAATCTCTCAGAGACCTAAACTTTAGGGAGATATTTTCAGCTCCAAAAAAAATTGATTCCTTAATTTATGAACCATGACAGTGTTGTGTTGTCTGAAAAAAGAAGCTGTGACCTGAAGGGAGTTTTAACTGCACAAACCTCCAATAAAATGACAGAAAGGCAAGATGTTAAACTTCAGGGAATGAGGGATGTCACCCAGATCCAATCCACTGACAACAGCCACTTACTAAATACAAGGAAGACTGTATTTACCCTTCTGCAAAGCCTCAAACTCGCAGAAAAAGTACTGCTATTTATTCAGGTTGCATTTAGAGGTTTAGTTTAGGTTAAGTAACAGGAGCAATCTTTACACAAGGACACCTGCCCTTCAATTTCTAACAGGTAAAGAACTTGGCAGAGACATGTGAAGATGCTCACTGGACTGAACATACCACCAAAACCTAAAAATTCTGGGTACTGGCATCAACTCAAAAGCTGTAGTCCAGATTCCTGGAAAGTATTTCATATCTCAGTTTTCCTACAAAACAAAAATACCACTCACCTCAGTTAGTGTTAAATGATCCACTGATGGCCAATTTGAATCAAAGCTATTTGAAGTCATGGTTGATCTTAAGGAGTCAAGATGCATATTCGTAAACTGCTGAGGTTCTCAACTAGAAGATGTTATAGAGAATAATGTTGCTATTTATTTCACATATCATGGAAAATGTTTATTTATGTTTAGTAAGACTGATTTCTAAAATAATGTAGTCTTTTTATTAAAACAGTGTAGTCTTCTGGAAAAACAAACACCACAACCACTACCACCACAACAACAGCAACAAAACCAACAGCAACAAAACCCAAACCAAACAAACAACCCAGATAAACAAAACCACAAACAAGCAAACAAAAACCAACTAAAAAAATACCCTCAAAAAACAAAGGAGAGAAAGACAGCCAAGGTGCTATTTTTGTCTAAGTTACAGGAAATAAAACTGGGGTTTTTATAAATCTGGAAATCCAGATGAATCATTCTTTGGGTAAAGGCAAAAATTCTATGAAATCTGATTTTTACCTCAAAGCCTTCTTCTCCAACATTCTCTATAACTGTGTTCTCAGCATCTAAGATTATTTCAGGAGGCCTGGTAGAGTACATAACTCATCTTTACAGTAAGTTCCATATGATCAAATGAAGATACATCATTTGCTTTTGTGGAGTTTCTTCTAAAATTATATGTCATATAGATGGCACAAATAACATTTCTCCTCATTTGGTGCAGATAAGTTCATTAGGAACTCCTTCTGTATTTGTTTAAAGTCACAGAATCACAGAATTATTTGAGTTGGAAGTGACCTTCAAAGGTCATCTAGTTCAATCCCATATTCACTGCAACATTTTAATTACTCATCAAGAGTATTAAGTCTCATAGACAGTCACTGTAATGGAGTCTCCTACAGGCCATGTCCCTATTTTCAAATTCTCAGCAATGCAAGTGTTTGCTGTGTGATTTTCCTCGCTTTTGCTTAAGAAAAAATGGAGCATAACTCCATCATGTGGCCCTACAGGCAAGAAGGCTGGGAATTGTGATCACTTATTAGGTCTTCGGATACAATGGGAAAGGGCATGAGGAATGAAAATCAAGGGCATGATGCTTCCTTAGTCAGTAATTTTTGTCATTTTTTTAAGTCTTCTCTATTTTTAATAACTGCATCTCTATACATGATCTATGTGTTTGTGGAAAAGAGATGTCTGGTATTTCAGTTAAAGTCTAACAAAGCATTGTGTCACAAGCGATACTCTTAATTGGGCTTCATGTAATGTCAAGCAATGAGTCTCAAAATAACCCACTTCATGTTTGGATACACCTCCAGGGAGTAAAGCTGTGTATTGCAATACAACAAGCATTAGCATTAAAAACTTTATTAATCTCATACAACTATTAAAGAATATATTCTAATGCATCAATGTCTGACATGGAGCACAGCTGTCAAAAAATCAAACGCACTGTGTCATTGCCAGCTGCTTCACTGGCAAATACACTCAGAGAATCTATAATGGTAAACTTTGCCACCAAAGACAAATTATTCAAATTTTTGTCTGCAGAAGGAGCACTCGACATAGAAAATGGCATTCTGGAAAATACAAAAAGGCAACACAAAAATATTTGGTTTGTGTCAAGCAGATAAAAAGATCAGAGTGTTGCCTGGATGTTTGAGATGAATGTGAGTGGCATCTCCAGTAAAATGAGTAGCTCCTTTGAGAAATCCATAATTAGCGCTATTATCTCCAATTTTAAAGACTTTGATATTTTCCCAGAAGTCCTTGTATCTTGGGCTACACCCTCAGATGTTGCAGAGGAGCAGTGAATGGACATCTCCAAAGACTTTGGCATCTTGACAACCCCTGCAGTCCTTTGCCTGAATATATCTAGACCATGTCACCACAAGTAAGGTTTCTTCAAATTCCACATCCGTTAAGGATTAGCACACTTGCTGTAAATCATAAAAACACCTCTTCATGGCCATGGCGTTCTTTTCAGAAAAGTGAGAGGGACTAGGCACAGCTGGATACAAAGCAGCAAAGTCTTTCCTCCAGGGCAGCCTCACTGAGGCATGCATGGCCACCGTTGTTGTGGGATTCTGGGACTGGAGAGGCTTGTCCCTCCCTGGACCAGGATAGTAGAGACACATAACAATTTGGTAGGAAAAGAAACTCAGCTACCACCATTCTGCAAAACACCTTCTGCAGCATTAAAAGACATGCTTGTGTGTGAAAGCTTCACCACAGAATTTCAAATCCAGAAATTATGAGTACTTTTACTTGTGCTCTCCGCACCTATAAAGGTATTGATTCTTTGTCTTCAAAGCTGCTGCCATACCCTTCTCATCTGCAGTACAAAGATAAAGATTAGGCTTTTCAAATCTTCAGGTAGCATGGTGTGAAATGGGTGGCAGCAGCTAAGATGACCATAAGCATTTTTATCTTTTCAGGGTGGCTAGCATCTGGTTTGTCACAGAGGAGTCACACATGAGGTCAGGATGAACCCTTCTCTACCCCTTCCTGGTCACAGAGATCCTAGACAGGTAGAGTGCCACAAAAATCATCAATTTGGCACCACTGAAGAGCAGTACCTAATGGAGACCTTGGAGGAATGGCAATGTCCCTAAAATAGGGGAAATAATTCTATTCCCACTTGCAATGAGCCGGCCTGTTCTTTAATGCAGCTAACAAGGGATAGAAAAAGCAATTTTTCACACATCAAGAAGCGTAGGAGAGAAAGGGTAAACATTATGTTTTCAAAATTTAGGCTAAAAAAGGCTGAAAATAATCCCAAAAAACACGAAGGATTGTCTCATGCTGGCAGTCTGCCCACTTCTTGCAGTAGTGCTTACAACTTGGCTCCAAAATACACATTCAAAATGCCCACGTTCTCCCTCTCTTTCTTAAAAGTCTGTTGTTGCATGTCCAATCATTCCACCAAAACCCACAGATCACATGTCCTCATTAATTCAAAGGGAGAATTGTTCTCATAATTGAACTACTATCCAATTTATTTCAAACTGGAAGACTTCTAGGAATATTACCTTATTGCCATTAAAGTAATTTGCACTCAGGAAAGGTTCTTTAGTTGTTTTAATTGAGATCAATCAAAGCGAATTTAATGAGACTCTGGAGATTTTTATCCATAGTCTTTGAAAACTGAGCCTTTTGTGGGACAGGGCCTTTATTTTGGCTTTAGACCACATATGGATTTAGACCACAGCTGGTACAAATGGATTTTCATCTCAGTTAATGCTTCTAATGTTTCACTGACTTTCCTTATTTAGCTCACACTGCCACTGACTATGAAAGATCTGCAAGAGGAGTTTTCCAAACAATGTTATAGATTTTGTTTTTGTATTCTACCGAAGAGTGTAAGTTCTGCAAAGGCAGAATACTCCCCAGAAGCATAGTATGGTAGGACTAATACATAGCAGATACTGTTCCTGACCTTCAGCGGTAGCTCCAGAAAACCCTTACCTTTTAGAATATTGAAATCATCCTATGCTTGTTCTTCCACATGCTATACAGAGCATCCAGACTGAAAACCACGAATGCTAATCTTCATAAAGAACTTCCCTTGCCTCTGAAGTCTACATTTTTACCTACAGCAGTGCTTTAACTAAGTGTGATGACGTATTCCCAAAATCATTGCAATCCCTAACTGTTCAGAAGGTATGCAGAAGTCTTTAAGCACAGAATAGTGCTTTATCTGCTATAATCCTCTAAAAAAGATTACTTCTGAAGAATTTTCGTATCTTGACCTTCAGCTAAGGTATTATTAAGATGAGAGGTTAATTAAAGAAAATTGAAGGAGCCTTCTGAGACAGAAGAAAAAAAAACCCACTTGTTTTCACCTGCTGAGGACAGCTTAGAGAATTCTAGGAAGATGTTTTATTTCAATTCTAACAGGACCAGATCTGGTTCTTGCTTGTAGTGAATGAAACATGGCACCTGGACAAGTGAAGACTTCTCCAGAAAATCCCCGCTGTACATGTGGGTCTTCCTGTCATCTCTCTACTATCAAAGCCCAGCTGTGGCACAAGCAGTACTCGCTATTACCTGGGCAGACACAGGCCTAAGGGAGGTAGTACAGAATGGGCAACGTGAGAGGTTTGAGAGATAAAGCCAAAAAGGAAGGAAGATGAGGGCAGAACAAAGACTGCCTTGGAAAAGAGAGCCTGAAACCCAGGCACCAGCTATGACCAACAACTTCATCTTACACAGCCCAAGGCACACCTTTGTTTCAACATTCTCACCGAGCAGAACATTAGTGCTAAGACCTGATCTGTTGAGACCAAAGAAATGCTTCCCCAGCCTGACACAAACAGATACAAATCAGCAAGAATTTTATAGGAAATTATGCAAGAAATGCAATTAAGTCTGGTCATCGGAAGCAAGGAATTTTATCTTTTCAAGAACCATGCTTAGGATTACAGTAGATATTACAAAGAGAAGGCGAAAATTCTTAAGCAAGAACCTCTAAATATCTGAGAAAGAATCTTGAATGAGTGTTTTGAGTTGCATCAACTTAATGATCTTCCATATCTGAAAAGGGAAATGGCAAAAGACACATCACAAAACACCTGAACATGCTATGAAGAACAGAGATTTTTCTAAAAATTCAGCACGTAGTCACTGTACTTGGTAGATTCTCCATTAAAAAAAAAGGCAAATCTTCCTTCTCTTGCTTGTTCACTTATTTTTTGCAGTCTTTGTTTTTCTAAGACTTTAAAGGACAAGATATAGCTGTATTTCAGTTTCACCTGGAAGTGCCTAGTATTTATTCACAGTGTCTGTTTCTTACTTGAGCCATTCCTGAATTTTTACTTTGTAAATTGATAAGCTGTTATCTTAGTTTTCTAAACCTCTGCTCTCTACTAAAATTTAGATGCTTGGATGCCTTCTCCTTGAATTGGTTCAACATCTACAGCTAATTCAGTTTTCTTTTTTAGTTCTTCTATATCAAAATTTCAGGTAGACAAGGAGTCAGAAGTCATTCAGTTTCCTCCCTGCACTGGCCAGAAGATGAGCCCAGTAAAAAAAAATTAAAGGAAGTAAATCTACTTCATTTAAAACCTCTTTCCAACTGAGGTTCTTTACAGAGTAACAGTGAATGATAAGGTGAGGTGTCTTTTCTCTTGGCAGTTTGTCCAAACAGAATTTTACATTAGCCAGACTAGGTCTGACTGAAAAAGCACAAAGTCTCTTGAGGAGTGTAGAGTGCTGTCCAGAAAAAAGGAAGAACAGAAATATGAATGAGGGACAAAGAAAGTTGTCCCATTTTCTGACTTTCCCATGCTAAAGGTACCCCAGGTTAGATCCAAACTGTGACAACCCTGGATCACATAAATTGAACCAACTGCAGTATTTTCAGGCCACCAACAAACCTCATGGAATCATGGAATGACAGAATATTCTGGTTTGGAAGGGACCTTAAAGATCATCTATCCTAACACTCCTGCCATGAACAGCAGTGTCTTTTAGAAGATGAGGTTGCTCCAAGTCTCATTAACCCTCATTTCATAGGATGGGTTGGGGCGCATCACAAGTGTTTTTAGGCTGAAATATGCAATTACTTTATTTGTGCAGACAGATGGAGGAGAAAGCCAAAGGGACCCTGGGCAGAGTGATGAGAGACTTACTCAGCCTTAACAGCATTGCAGTGTTCGGGGCTGCAACTATGAAAATAAGGGATGTACGCACCTAAATTTGGATTGCGCATCTCACTCACTTACAGCTTTGGGTAATGGCATTTTCCAGACTGAATTCAGTGTCACACTGAATAATCTCAAAAAAATAATCTACCTCAAGTTCAAGAATGCTAAGTTCTTTGGAGACGTGTGACTGCATGCCCAAAGGATGCTGAGCAAACGCTGCCTGGCTGGTGTGGAAGGGGTTCACTTGACACCTGCTGATGTGTAGCCATGCCAACAGGGAGCTTTGTCCTGGAGGATATAACAGGCATGAGTTAAGGCACTACACTCAGGAGAGCTGCAGGGCATCTGACCCCAGATCCTGTAGATTGTGACTAGCTTTGTCCAGACCTCACTGGCCCTGAAGCAGGGTCAGCAGAGGAGATGGCCTCAGAGCTCCTCAGCAACCAGCACAAGAACTGAGATAGCCACCAGGCTATTTCAGCCACCAGCTGAAACAGCTGAGAGTTTAGAACTGTAAAATGACATGAATTAAGCTTTTATTCAAAGAAGGTATCTCTACTTGAATCTACAAAAACAGGGTTTTGATCTGACTCTGGTTTAACCTCTACGAAAAAAAAATAGTATTGTGAGTATATACTAAGGTTTTTCAGCGGCTGAATCTTGGTTAATTTTCAGAACGATTTGCTCTTTAACCATCGAAACCAAATACAGTGCCCAGGGAGGTCAAAGTCCTCCAAAACTGAATTTTTTATAGCTTTTGAGAAGAGATAATCCTTTCCTCTGCACACATAAGAACTGACAGATTGTACTTCCTAGCAATTTAGCCCATCACTACCTGAAGCAACGTTATTGGATATTTAAGGAGACTTCAAAGCCTGAAAAAGACATTTCTTAAAATATACTTCGGTTTAAAAAAAAAGTTTTAATGTCACAAATGTACAGACTGCACTTAAAATTATCTGGGAACAGCGCATATTTAAATGTGCATCATAGGGTCACCAATATAAGGGGTACCAAACTCCTCTTCACTAATGTTCAAAGTTTGAACCAGGACAAGCCAAAAGACTCACCAGTGGCATTTCCTGGACTATTCAGTCTTGTAACAAATAGCTTTATCAAAACAAGCCAATACAGACATCAACAAAAACCCTATTAGGAGCCTAGCCAAAAATTGTAGCTTGATCCTTTTAAGTCACATCTGTAATTACACAGAAGAGAATTATACAGGCAGTATCAAAGACTGTGGTGACAGATGTGATCTTGACTCATGGTCTTTGTAACATAATGAATTTCACTATGCTGCGGCTATTGTATTCTGCTAATTGCTCTTTCATCCTAAGAAAAGGTAGAAAGAATGGTTTCTAAAGGATTTATTGATGTAAAAGAGTTTGAAAGCATAACACAAGAGAAGTTTGCCCTATTTTTAAAATAAACAAACAAACAACCTCTTGTCTCTCTTTCCATGGATGCAACATGAGAAATTTGCTATGTTGGGGGAGAGGGGAAGTATGTTCACAAGAGAAGCCACTTGCATGGCCATAAAGTTTGCGCGAAAAGCCATTTAAACACTTTTCAAGCATCCTTCTCTTACTGACAGTTTAGACCACACATGTGCATCCATAGTGTATGTGCTCTAACATTGACTTCACAAGGAAGTAGCACAGTTGGGTGCCACTGTTGGAAGGCACTTTGTGCACTGCTTATATCCTGGGACAGCCCAGATCATGGTTGCTAGGGCAGCACTCCACTCAGAGAAACCACCCTCAGACAGACCTACTCTTCCCCCATGTGCTTCCCACATGTGCTTCCCACACTGGCTGCAGACCAAAGCGGGAAACTCCAGGCCTCAGCTTGTGTTCACCAGCTCGGGCAGAGAGAGCTGCAGCCCAGTGATAAATACAGATGTGGTGTCAGCTGGGTGGGCCCTGGGGGAGCTCAAGGCGGAGGAGCAGGCTGCTAGCAGAAATCCCAGCCATAGCAGACCTAGCTCCTATGAGTGAATGCAAACAGCATTCCTTCCTCAGGCACAGCCTGGGCTGGTCTGTGTCCCCACTGTGATAGGAAACCAGTCTCCTGTGAACTGGCAGGTCTAACTGGGGTGAGAGTGGAGTGTGAGGAAACAGCTAACAGTGCATGTTTCTCTCCTTTCACCAAGCCTATTCCCTCCATTCACAAGGCTGCTGTAGCACTTTTACAGAAAATTGAGGTGTCAGCAAAACCTCATCCTTCAAACACTTAGCTCAGATGTACAAGCCATCACATGATGTTTTGCTTGTGGCCGAAGAAGGCAATGACTTACATATGCTGTTAACTAGCTTGTGCTCTGGGCTGAAAAAAAACAGTGTAAAACAGCATGGTCTTTAGAACCAGAAACCAAAACTACTGGATGGAGAAGAGGGTCATTAGTACAACTGAGGGATGCAATAATAAACTGGTAATTACTGTACATTAGCAAATTTTGGAGGGTCTCCATATTTTTAACAAGAATTCATTCTTTACATCCTTGATCTCTCTCTACTGCATCTTCCTAATACAGTTGACTTCCTCCCCAAAGAGGGACTTGCAGAAGCAGGGAATTGCTTAGTCAAGCTTTTCTAGCCTTCAGGGAAGTATAGCCAGTTGCTTTTATAAGCAATGTCTGAAGTTTAAGGGCAAGTTCTTAACCAGACCTCAGTGTTTAATGTAAACTATATGTCGACTTCAGTATTAAAAGTAAGCTAGTGTTGGCCAGCAGATACCACTCACTTCCCCCACATGTCTTTCCTTTTCCTGCCTTTCCCTTTTTTCTTCAGCACTATGTAGGATACTGACCAATTGGCAAACAAATTGTCCAAGAGAAAACTTTTTTTTTGTCTCTAATACTGTGCCTTTATTCCTAAAGCTGACCTTAACAAGAAAGTTATAAACAGGGGTGTGGGAAAGCTGCAAAACCACAGAGTTCTGGTCAGGTTTGAGATGGAAGACCATCTCCACTGAAATCAGTAAAACCGGTGACAATTGTGATTTTTACCATTAGGACCAGGCTTTACTCCTTAGGATCAACAGATTTTGATTGAGCATAGAGAAGACAATCATACAAATAGATGAAAGACCTTTTAACCTTAACCAATGTTTTTAAGTCTCTATATAAACCAACAGTCTCAGCCAAAACACATTTTAGACCTGTATTTCTGAAATACTTATTTGAGTAGCCCAAACATGTACCAATAACAGAAAGTCACTGTGTTTCAAACTGAAAAGAGAGGAGGAAGGTCTTGAAGTTATAATTAAAAAAAAAAATCCTAATCCTAATTGATGACCTGTCTCTTCTGCATTAATGTGTTCAGCCTGCATTTTCTCATTCCCAGACCTCATTAAAGTCGTAGATGTAACCCTCTGGAGCCTCATTCCTCTCAATTCTGAACCTGTGTCCTGGCAATTTTTAACACCTTCCTCTTTGCAGGAGTCTATCACAGTGAATCACCCTCAGTTGTGCCAGTACCAGAAGGGCCTTGAAATTCCCATGTATTTGGCAATTTGCAGCCCTGTGTTTGGATGTCCTCCTGCAATATTCTGGTTTGCAGAGGTGCTGAGCATCTGGCATCCTCTCCTTGCTGGTGCCAGGTGTTAAGGATTTCAGGTGACAACATCACACCATCAGAGGCCTGGCAATAAGATCAGATACCGTATTTTTAACAGTGTATTAATTTCAAACCATATTCTATCAATGTGCTTCACAACTAGAAAACTTCAGTTACCTTGATTTTAAACACTAGTCAAAGAGCTGCTTATCCTGCAGGCCAAGTGTCCAGCCTGTAATCCTGAAATGAATTATTATTGTCTGGGTGGATCTGCGCACTCTCATGGAGCTTCACCGAAACAGATCTTGTTCTCCCCATTCAGAGTTTACCAGGACATCCAAACTTCATCATTTATCAGCAATTCAGTAGAAGCACTATTAGCAAGCAAAGCAGAAATCCTGCCAGTGCCAAAAACCCTGCCAAACGAATTGTTGTTTGCATTTAAAAATTGGATGTAACCACACAGCACTGTCAAACAGAAATGCCTATTGTCATTCTCACAGTGTGCTGAAAGATCCCCTCCCTCCTCCCTAGCATTCAGCCAGGTCCCAGCAATGCAACACTGTATTCACTGCTCTCTCATTTTGCTAGGCTGAGCTCAGGCAGGCAAGAACTCGAAACCGGAAAGGTCATTCCTTTCTGAGTCTGTTTTACAACAGATGGTTACAATCAGCTTTTCCCGGTAAGCACAAATGAAGAATGATGTTTAAATTCTTAGCATCCTCTAGATAACATCTCATGTAAACAGAAGTAAATTGCATATAAGAAATGTCTTTAAATGTATTTAAAGGGACTACCTCTGTTTCAGCATTCCTCTCTGAAACCAAGACCATGACTTCTTGAATATCCACAGTCCAAGGGGCCCCATGTTTGTGTTCAGCCGTATTAACCAAACCAGTTCTTGCTAAGAACACTGCCAAATACCAGAGACAACAGGATATGGAGCAAGTACATCACCCTTCATTAGCAAAGTAATTGCCAGAGTTACTATTCATACTGGCTTTGCACAATATAATTTGATTCCGTAATGAGAGCAATGTCTCTTCACTACCTACACCAAACATTCTTAAAATTTGAATTCCTGTGTTACATCCATGTGACTAAGCAGCATGCCATTCTCAGCCTTGCTAAAACAGGATACTAGTATAATGAAAAGCATATTTCTGAAAGATGGGAGGTGGGGGCAGCTGGACAGGAATGTTCCCGAAAATAACAGTTAATATTGGCAAAAGTCAACACAGTTGACACCTGTAACATCATTTACAGTTTAACAGCAAAAGAAACTGTTTGTTTAGGAAACTAAACATAACACTGCTCACATCAAATAAACATGTTTCTTTGCTAATGCTGCTTTATAACATGCTGCTGGTTACATTGCTGAAGCATTTGCTTACTTTGGAAGAAACTTGCTCCTTCCCCATGAGAAAAGTGTTTCCCATAATTTTTGTCATGAGCAGAGGGAGCTCAGGGGTCAGGGGCCCATCCAGAATATTTTTGTAGGAAAAGCCAAATAGTATTTTGTCTGCTAGCTTACAACCTTATATTCCCTTTCTCTTTGTTCTCATCCTTTCACTCCAATTACCTTTAGGAGAATGTGGGAGAAAAAAAATAGAAGTTCAAATTTTTGGATATCCTTCAACTACTACTGCAAATATGCAAGTGTCCGAGAGAGAGAGAAGTAAGTCTGTTGGAGCAGAAATTTCTACTTTGGTCAGAACATTAAATCTTGGCTCTTCAGAATGCTGTAAGGTATATAGGAAACTGGTAAAATTGTTTCCTCACTAGAGTCAACAAATTGAAAACCCAGGCAAAAGATAGGGTAAAAAGAGATTGGGGAACTTCAAATGTTGGCATTTTTTAAGCTTTTGTTAACAGCTTTTTATCCTGATTTTAATAGTGGTGTGGCTAACACTTTGAAATATCTTCCTGTCAGTCAAAGAACACATGCTGACAACACATATGTGAGCCTTCTTCTGTGTCAGGAGACCCCTCACCTGAGCCAGCACTGAGCGGAGCAACTGTTTCTGATACTTATTAGGAAAGAAAACAAGCAAAGAGACTCTTCTTAAAATCAGAGAAGTGGGTCGAGTAGAAAAGGTCAGCTCTTTCTAATCAGCCAGGAAAGTCAAAAAAAGTAGATTTAAAAGCTCTTTTACGGGTTATATTTCAGTCCATCACAAAATAATATAATAATGGTAGTATCAAATATTTTGTTTCCTGTTTTCTAGTCAGATTTCACTATATGTACTCATTTCAGTGCATTTTGTGTTTAAAGACATAAAAATTCACTTTACTGGGAGATACTTGTTTTGGAGCGAGAAGAATGTAGGTTGATAAAGTAACATGATGATAACTTGGTATGATAAAGTAAACATAATCTGTAGTCCTCCTTTGTGTTCCTGAGCACCGGATGGATCTCTTCTCCTGTAAAATAGGAAGAGTGGTTCTGTTAATTCAACACAGTGTATCCTCTTGAAAAAAACCCAAAACACTTGCTAATAAGGTATCCAGTTTAAGTGTTGCACCTGCATGGTACATATGTTTCTTTTTTCAAAATCATTAGTAGGTTGAAGGAGTCACCATATTAAATTCATTATTTCTATAGTAGCCCTGGAAGTTTGATCAAAATAAGCAGGTGGACAAACCTAAATGTAGGCAGAAAAACACCTGTGTTTCACTTCCAACAATGCTATTGCTTGTTTCATCTTGATTCACTGTCTTGTGACTGGAACTTTTAATTCCTGCTGAAGAAAGAGTCCTCCCATTTTTTCAAATTGTGCCCAGTTTGTGCGATGGATGTAGCTAGCCCTCCCTAGGACCATGGTCTGTCTCTCAGGACATTGTACTGGTTGCACTATCCACATCTAGGGCGTGAAATGCCTTCCTAGAAAGCCTTAGAAACTTTTAGAAGTCTAAACATACTACACGACTTACCTGGCCTGAAGATGAAACTGTGAAAAGTCACATTATGTATCCTGAGCTTCCGAAATTCTCTGTGATTAGCATAGCCAGAGACAGCTGGAGTTGAACCACTGCACCGACACCTACTCTCACAATAGGCAGCCAGCCAAGCATAATTTTAGTGAGTGCCAGACAATTCCATGAAAGACAGATAACCATGAAACATCAGGCACATCTCCCTTAGACCATACCTTAACCTGCTTTAACTGTTTTAGTGAAAACTAGAAGTTTTCTCAGTGTGACTGAACACATATGACTTCCCTCCACTGTTGTGAACATACTGCTTATTCACCATTTTCTCCAGAGGTAGAAGCAAAGGCATGTGTTTGGTGAGAGTGACAAAGAAACAGTGCTATGACCTCTGGGGTAACTCAGCATACTGAGTCCTGAGGGAGTAAAAAAGTTCGAATCCTGAGTTTCTTCTGATAGATACTAAAACTCCCAAGATAGCCAGAAAACATAACAAGTAAAGGCTCCATTAACCATTTTCAGTGCATTGCATTTTATTAGTAATAGTTTTTTCCCAGGTAAGCATTTCAGAGCTGAAAAAAAATTCCACATTCTCTTAGACTTAACAATATTTTTTCTTTATTCTCTCAATACTTATTCATCAGCTTTGTGCATACAGAAAATAAAAAAAAAATTAAAATAAGGCCCAACAGGAATTAAGATAGACCACAAACTGTGTTCTCATCTAGATATTCATCAGGCAGCATTAGTTTGAACTTTAATCCTATATTAATGAAGTACTGAAGGAAACAACAAGCCAACAGTGAATAAAATAATCACAAATTAATGTTTGGCAGACTTATAGAAGACAGCTGGGGACATGTGTATGCTAATATAGAACACATATCTGTGTAAACAATTAACTATTAAAAGTAATCCACAGGTAAAACAGAGACAAAGCTGCAACCTTAGAGTTGCCAGAAGCTGCCAATACAAGTACACTTCAACACATGGTGTGGTCATATCAGTGCTTAGACACGCTCAGCAAGAGGATCCTTACACTTCTTCAGCCTACATGAACAACTGTCTCTCTTCCCAAACCTCTTTTGTGGTGAAACACAAGTCTGGTACGATGGCTAGTGGGTGTTACACAAAATCATTGCTGTTTTCTTTCGGAAACATAAGAATTTTTAGCATGCAGGATTATTTTTGAGATCTTAGGACTTTGCTTCCATGGAAGTGGCAGAGGCTACTAGAAATGACAGGTCCAACTCATGGAGTTTGGATCTGAGTCTGGTCTTGGAGGAATGGAAGGCTCCTGGAGAAATGCAAAGCTCCTGAGGTCTCCAGCAGTCTTTGACTTACAGGGTGGAGCTTCAGAAAAACAGCTAAACAGGGGAGTATTGTCTGCTCTTCTGTCCTTGGGAGCTTTATATCAGTTCCAGAAGAAACAGCTGCTTTCCACGTCAGCAGAGAAATCTATTCACATGCAAAGATTTGCTATTTACCTCCATGCATGAATTTTTTGTCCATTAAAGTTTAAAAGAGCAGGAAAGAAACAAAACAGAAACTTCTTGCTCATCGCTGGAAAATGTATTGAAAACACTTCAAAATTTGTAAAATATGGTCACACCAATATCTGAGATGTGTTTTAAAGTAGCTGATATGTTCCTGCCCTGAGGAGCTCACCACATAGGGGCAAGCACAAGGGCCATATTCTGCCATCAAAAGCTGCTAAGCTACTTTGCTCATATAGAATTTAATGTCTTCATTGGATCTCCTATTCAAGTGTTTTATGTAGTACTGTATACATTTCTTACAGAGTTTATGCTTGTACAGAAATTCAACTTTTCCTTAAAGAAATTAGCTGGAATGTTCCCAGTTTTAGTTGTCCAGTTCATTGTGACCCCAAACCAATTTTTTTCCCAAAATCGATGACAAAAAATAGTATCCATTCATCACTGCTAAAAAAAAGTCGCCACAGGCATCTCACTAATAACAAAAAATCCTGAGTAAGCACCCTACCACATTCTATGTTTAATGATTCTGAAGGCCACTAAATAAATCCTGTGAACTGATGCATTTGATTCTCTTTTGCTCAAATTTATAATTAAAAAAAAACATTAGGAATACCAGAGTGAACCAAACCTAATAGTAGTAAATTTTCTTAAGGAGTTGTCTTTTCACCCCCTTTCACATGAATCTACATACACACATGATATATTTCAAGCATGGACTGTACAAGGGCGTATCAGGTTCACATCTCTGTCCATAACTTGTCTGGTGCAGTGGTAAAGCAATTTGCTCTGTGTCAGTAACAGCATTCATGGTATTGTGCTGATAAGGAAGCCTAGGATGTGATTTATTCCTAGAGCAGCTGAAGATGAAATTCCAGCTGTGTTACATTCTCTTAGTTAAACCAGCTGTAATTTACAGCCAGATCCCTGCAAATGGCAGGGAGATACTGAAAAGATGAAAAAGGAAAGCATCTCCAGAGACACAGTACCTCACAGGCTCCAGGGCACTTGGCAAAAGGTTTGGCTTGGTTAATGGTCTTCTGTGTGACAAGGAACATACGGCTTTCACACTTACAAAAGTTCTTGAGAAAGCATCTCAGAGAAGGGAACATTAAACCTCAGGCAGCTACATTTGGTGAAGGGCAAAGGGAGGCAAGAGCAGTGTCTTACCCGGAAAGAGCTAAAACAACACCAAAAATTCTTACTGGATCTGGAAACTGAAAATTACAGCTAATGGAAATAAAATGTTATTGCAGTGGACCATGCACTCCCATCTGGGGAGAAATTCTTCCAACAGTCATAGAGCTGGCAGAAAGAAAAAAACTCTTACCCTGTGGTGGATTTCCACACCTTCCCAACCTGGTGAATCTGGGTAAAAAAGACCTCTAGGCATAAAATTATCATCTGTTTTGAAAAATTATATGGCCACGCTGCCTTTGGGAGCTGCTAAATATGAGACAGAATTTGCAGTTGTGGATTGTCCATGGAAAGCTTGGGCAGAACAGAGGGCAGGAAGAGGAACAAAAATGGCTGAAATGTATAGTCGCCTCTCTGTTTTCTGCCCTTGTTCCTCAGCATTCATTTTTGGCACTGTGGGAGGTGCAGCTGAGGATGGAAACCCTTCACAGATCCAATGCAGATGCATTATATTTTTGAAGTTTTTTGGAAAATGCACTTTTAAGATGAGAATGAGAATAAAAGTAGCTCCTAATAATGACATTAATCACAGAGATTCAGTTCCTTTTTCATTAGGGTCAGTGTTTGCTCTGCTGTAGAAAGAGGAATTTCAGCCTGTGCCTTTTCTGAATAAGTCTCCTCATTTTTATGGAGATATTTTACATCTGGAGATGTAGATGCAAAGTCACATAAATATATTGTCCAGTTGCAGTAGATTTCCAATACAGACTTTAGGAACTTTTCTACTCTCTGAAACAAAAATATTAAACAAACAACAAACCAAACACAAAAACAAACCACAAAAAAACCGCACCAAAAAACAACAACAACAAAACAACCCAACCAACCAAAACAAAACAAAAATAAAAGAACCAACAATAAACTACACCACCAAAAAAACTCAAGTAAATTGCAACTCTAGTATTTAAGACACTGTTCTTGGCAATGTTTAACTGATTATGCCTAATTTCAAGACGCTTTTAGAAAAAACCAACAGTTTCTCTCTTTTTTCTACTTGCCTTCATTCTCCAAGTCCTATTTCGTTTCAAAAAGTATCAATTGAGGGTAATCATAAGCAAAATCAAACTGACAGAAAATCACAGCTAAACTGGAACTACAGAAAGATACACTTTTGCATGCCAACCTGAGTACCATTTCTTGTCTCTCACTATTATTTGACTGCTATGAGGACATGTACATTTGCCAGAGCTGGGGACATTCGACTAAAACTGCTCCTAAACACGAAGGATGTAGGGAGAAAATGCAAGAGAAGATTCTTGGAATGTCAACCCTACCCCACCACTCTTGTACTCTTTTTTTTGTGGACATGGCCAGACCCAGTGGAAAACAGATTTCAGTATGAGTTAATAGATTCAAACAACCCTGATGTATGTTATAAGATTCAATGTTATTGCCTTAAATATTTCAGAACTTTTCTAGATGGGTACCATAGGCCAGGCTGTGTATAACAGGTACTGTGCAAATACCTTGAAAACGCCAATCTCAAGCTTGCTCAGAGACAACCAAGAAATTCCCACTAAAAATCTCATTCTCCTGAAAATTTCTGCATGAAAACTCCAGTTGTCACATTATCTTCAGAAGTCATAAGTGAACAGTGAAATATCTGCCATAAAAAAGCAACCATCTGTGAGAGACCTTGGAGTGAATGTGTTTCACTTGATGCCATAAATTTTGGTAGGCCCAATAACAACTTTTGTTAAAGTATCTCATTGGAGAGCTAAGCTCACTATATAGCATGGATTTCATCAACTGATGAACAAATCCAAACAGGATTACAGTGCATTTGCAGCACTTGCTAGAGGCATGCAGTGAACAAAGCGAGAACTCCCACGGAGAGGGCAGTGATTCCCACCTAACACTGAAATTGGGAAAATGTGTGAGAGAATAACATCTCCAGGTTGTAATGAAGAACAATGCCAACAAGACTTTCTCCTCCTCCTCCCTGCAGACCAGAAAGTATTTTACTAGCTAATAAGCAAGACCTCCAGCCAGTGGGAGCTGAGGGAGTAAAAGCTGTAGAATTACATTGCCAGTCTTCCTGGATGACTGAGCTTGACTGCCTAATAGAAAATGGAATTCTGACAAGAAGAAATCAAAGACTCGTGGGTAAACAAGCCAAACTCTGGCTAAATACAAGGCCTGTTGGCTATAAACTTTGTCTTCCGTATCAGATCCCAGAAAGCGTTGAGGCAACACAAGGGTAGTAGGTCAGAAAACCACAAGCAGTCAAACCTTACAAAGCCATTGTCCTGCATTTTAACTGTGGCAACTGGGTCCATGTTTTTTCTTTATAGAAAATTTCAAGTAAAATATACTGATCAAAATCCGAAAGATGAATAACACTGAAACATTTTACCTCGCCAAGGTGCACGGGATAAAAGCTCCTAAAAAGAGTTCATACAGTGTGTGTTAATTTGTGAAACTATGATTGTGAAGTTATTTCTTGCAATAACTTTCCGAACTGAAAGTGAAGCTCGGTCAATCAAATGAGTACCATAAAGCATCAACACTAGTTTAGCATTTTGTCCCAAAAAAGCACCTGTACAAGTCTGCCTTTTAAGCAGTGACCCCTAATATATTTCTGTTGGGCTCAATGAAATAAGAAAACCATATAATTATAAGTGCCTAGCAAAAGATGCTGAGAGTATGGAAACTCTAGGCAAGACTGAGATGAAAACAAACTTTGAGATACCAAACCCCAGTTACTGAACAACTGGAAAACAATGGTATAGCCGACTCAAACTAATCCCCTTTGATGAAACAATAGCCCTCTGCCCACAGAAAGGTCCAAGGGTCAGAGCAGACCCTGCCAACTTGGCACAGGGTCCAAAAAGCAGTTTTTAGGGTTTAAAATATAATGCCATATGGTAATACAATGATTCTTATAGGCTATATGTAAATGCTATAGGATTTGTAGCTTGTTCTAGATTGGTTAATGTAAGTTAGGATATTCAGCACAGAAGATGATTTATTGAGATGTAAGCGGGAAAAAAGGTATTCTGTTCTGTACTTCGATTCTGTTCTGTACTTCTATTCTGCTCTGTGATTCTGTTCTGTACCTTTATCCTGTATTGTATTCCTACTCTGCTCTGTATTCTGTATTCTTCTTCTCTGCCTTCTGACCTGCCTTGAGCTGCGTCTGGCAGCTCCTAGCAGGTCCCCTGCCCTTCTACAATAAAACTCATGCTCTAAGACCAGACTTCAGAGATCTCTCGTCCCCGTCCTGTGTCGTCACCGTCCCAGCCGTCGTGGGCAGAACCAGACAGAAGACAGGGAGAAAGAAAAAATCTTACACATTTCACCCTTAATATACCTCTAGTTATAAATGCAACATTCACTCTATGCCTCAGGTCTTTCTATTAAAACCTGCATATATTTTGAGCAATTACTAATTTGAATAATTACTAATTATAAAATATTTTTTTCAAATTATCTAAATAATCCTAGGAAAGTTCCCAAAAACTGATGCAGAGAATTCGCACAAAGGTTAACAGCAAAGAGTGCAACACAGTGGAAAACTGAGGCCTTTTACAGAATGTGTGCTGAACAAAGCCATTCCAGAGAAATTAAAAACAGTTGCTAGAACATCTTTTCCCAGTGGAGAAATTACTGGTATTCATGGGAATATGTTTCATGACATTCCTTCTGAATTTATATGTAATTCCTGATTCCTTTACAGATTTTCTGCAAAGTGACTTTTTCTGGTCTTTGCATGAGAGAATGAAATAATGAAATCCCACAGGCAGCTAAAAATGTTGCTTGCGAGCCTTCTATCTTATAAATGACCAGCCAGGTGCCTTGTGAATAGTTTCATTATTTGAGTGATGCATCTCTATTATTAATGGATGAAGAGCAGTCAATTGAACCATGAATAATAACTACAAATCACAAGAGAAATTACAACCAGACTAGCAATAACTTACTTGCAATTGTGCTTTCATGCTTCAAATTCCAGCAATGTAGCCAGATCAGATATCCAAGTGAGAGAGGAAACAGGATCCTGAGATCCCAGGAATGCCACAGCAAAGGACAGGAGGCATACTTTACATTCACAAGGAAAACTGGCAATCCGTTGATTGCTACTCTGAATTTGCAGAGACTGCACAGCTAACAGATAAACCGAAGAATGAGGATTATCCATTAAAAACAAACAAACAAATAGCACCAAACACAATAAGTCAAAAAAAATGTATCAGGGCTTCTGAAAGTCATCTAAATTAAGAATATTACTTTGAAATATATTTAAACAAACACCACAGATGGTAAAAGACAGTCACAGGTCTGACTGAGCGTATTAATTTCAACAGTTTCTCTCATACAGTAACACACAGAGTGGTAAAGAAGACTTCAATACCTGGGATACCACTGAGACATACATGAAAAAATTATTTGCATCAGAGTCAACATTCATTCAACGGTGTGTGACATCACACACTGCAAATCACATGGCCACAATAAGGCAGAAAAGGTCCTCACTGTGCTGCTGGTTGCATTTCCTGTCTTCAACCCCCACGGAGCCCAGGCTAAGCATTCCCTTTCTGCAGCACAGAGCCCATCAGATTGCACAGGATGTCAGTAAACACCCATCAGTATTTCTCAACTTTCCTTCCTTTGGTTAACATGTTGGCTTTGCCAGGACAGTGTGCAGAGGAAGGAGATCCTGGCCTGTGAGAGCAGTGTATATTGCTTCAATTTGTCCCATCAACAGGCACAGCTTGCGTGGGCAGGAACCACGCTGTTGATGTCAGCTGTAGAAGTCAGCCCAAAGCCTGTGCCATGGGGGAAGGAAAGCCTGCTCGAGTCAGCACCTTGTGAAGCTCTGGTTGTCTTGGCCAGTAGAGCAGATCATGGCCAGCGTGAGGGGAGACATACCTAGACTCTTGGAGCCTGATACAGCTTCTCGTGACAGGGAACACGGGACTTCAACACCGCTGCAGTCTGGGTGGGCTGATGACTCCTGTAGCCACAGGACTACTCCGTGAGGAGCCAGGACTGTGCACCTACCCTTGCTCCCACCACTGCCCCGCAGCTGGTGCGTGTGCAGCTCAGTGTAGGCACATGTGGCGACGGTGGCTGAGCTTGGGTAAGCCTCTGGTCAGCACAGTCCTCAGCCCAGTCCTCTGAGAGACCTACAGACCTGAAATGACCAGAGAGTGAAAGAAACCAAGCTCTTTTGGTTGGATATCAATGGGCAGGTGAGTATACTTCAGCTAAACCCTCAGGAAAGTATTTTAAGTTACGTTCAGCCTATCTCCCTCCCATGGTCCCCACCATCTCCTTCCATCCTATAAATCACATTGTATTTCCCAAGACACTCACAGCTGGGCTCCCAAGGGACATGGTTCTCTTCAGCATGAGCTCCACCATGGATGTGCCTCCTCACCATCATCTTTCTCAGCATTCAGTTCGACACATGTACTTCAATCTCCTTCCACCCTTCCCTGAAATTTATCACCAACATTTTTGCAACTCATTGGCTTTGATATCCATTTGCCTCATGCCTCTGCGTATCTGCTTTGTCTTGCCTGACAAACTGACTGCATGAGCTAAGTCAGAGCCAGAGGGCCCTCCTTCTTTCTTCTTCTAGAGCTGGCTACAAGGGATTGCTCTGAAAGGACACAGTCTCCCTTCTGGCTTGGTGTCCCAGACGCTTGTGGACATGTCAACCCATGATATCCAGGCATCATCTCTGCTTTCCACTTTTTCCCCAGGTGGTGCGTTATAAAGTTCAAGCTTTCTCATTTTTCTTATAACAACAGTCAGAGGCAGACCTTAAGTACCATGATTGTAAAACCTTTCCCCATTTCTGTGTTTTGAGCCTCTGTTATTTATTAGGAGAGGAACATTTTCCTTGCAGTAGTATGCTGCACTTGTATTTCACTTACAGTACGGTTTATTCCTTACTGCAATGCATCTTAGTCTCCCATTGTAGCCCCAACAGAGCTACTGTAAGGATCTCTGTGCCTACTATGAGCTCCTGCTGTTCTGCTTTGCTTTTTTAGGGACCAGTTTTCCCCCAGGAAATACAACTGCCATATCCTAAACTGAGGGCATAGATGAAAAATGAGGAGTTGGTTGCATAGAGAAAGTCCGTGGGAAAAGAGGGGAGGAAACAATAGGGCCAGAATATGGAGAGGAAATCTCACCTTAAACCTTGGGAGACAACACAATTAAGATGAACACAAATTCAGACAAGATCAACAGGTTATATGGGGAATATGCAGGGTATAGAGAGAGCACAAACAAGCAGATAGAAAACAGGGTATTGTATTGTGAATGGGATCACACCAGGTGATTATGTTAATAGATCTACTGAGCATGCTGGTTAAAGCATGAAGAAATACAAGGGGGAAAAGGAGGGGGCAGGCGAGGGCTGAAAAGGAGAGTAAAGACTTGATACAAGGATGAGAAAAGGATTAACAGAGTTCTCCCACCGAAAGCCAATATGCTTTCCTCAGTTTAAATGGATGCTGCAGATGTTAGATTTTAAAACAACTCCCATTATTGTTTCAGGATCTCATGGCTGGAAATGCAAATAAACAGGCACAGAGTAATGAAATGATCTGCCAGTGGATGCATGGCTTGTAATCATTACCACTCAGAAGAGCAAATTCCAGTTCAGACCACAGTTCCGTTCCAATCTGACTAGTTTCAGTCTTCCCCCCTCAACACACTTCATTCTTGCTAATGAGGAAGCAATCTCTTTTTCACAGACCCAGAAACATTCCCACAGAGGACTTGCTTGCAGTGGAATAGAGGGCCTTTGTTCTTTGTCTAAATTCAATGTCGTTAAAAACAAACCGAACAGCTGCAACAACAGTTTCAACCAAACAGTCATCCCAGGGACTGAACCTCCCTGGTTCTTTTCAAATCTTGTGTTAAAACCTCTCTACTGCTTCTTGTTTCTTTCTCTAGTTTTCTTCATTCTCTCTTCCTAGTGAAGAAACACCACAGAAAAAATATCCACGCAAAAATATGCACATTACATGCACAGTGTCTTACACCGTAAATGTGATAACAAGTATTTCCAGGGTTTTTTAAAAGAGCCAGGCCACAGCCCCTTGTACTTTCAGCTCTTTTCTTAGTGTTCCTGTGCATCAGATATCCACTTTTTTCCCTTCCAAATGCTCCTAAGGTAGGTTCCTCTGCAAAGCCTGTGGATGGTTAGCAGAAATGTCACTGGTCCATCCCAAGGCAGATCCTGCTCTCTGTTTCACCTGCCTACTTACTCCATGCCACTGCTTGAATTGGATTCCAAGGTTCCTGAAACACAGGAGTCCTTTTCATTACATGCCAGAGGGACCTCTTAAGTTTCTTGAAGATGATCCTTGTTTCTGTAGTATGAAGAATGCCATGTGCTCCCTCACACTTAAAAACAATATCGAAAAAATGGTAGCGCCAGAGGATACTTATTATTCCAAAAAAGTGGTAGTGTTTTTTTCTTATTTTAACTAATGCTTGATCTATGGTATCAACAAACCACGCCTGTGTTTCATGGATACATTGTTTTGCTTTTTAAAAAGGGGGCATTTTTCCAGTTGCTTATTCAGTAATCTCAAAGAGCAGTACACATAGAAAGTAAATACTCCATTGCAGCAGCTATACGCTTTTTCACAGATCAGTTCAGAAAGGAAAATGTTTGAATTAGGAGCAATAATGGCTCCTTTTTGGCAAGTGAAACAACGCAAATATTATTTGGATGAGGTCCAAGCAAAGCGTTCCCAGCACATGTTATTTTATCTGAGGTTAAAGGCCTGCAAAAAAAAATCCATCCAGCTACGGCTTGTGAAGTTTGCCACCTACTGAGGAAAGCACAGCACAGCAATACCAGAAAAAAGGTGAAAATTCTATTGTGCTGAAGCTATTAGATGTTATAAATATATTTGCTCTTGTAGACTGGTCATAAAGGCTTCTGGATACCTCCACACAGCTGCCAAAGCAACAAATAAACAACAGAAATACTTCTTCTCTTCCTCCTCCTCGATACATGAAACCTTAAAGACAGTGTTTCACCCTGATTCAGTCAAAGATTTTGTCTTACAAACCTAGAAATGACTGAAAAAAATTACTCCCAGCTTCAGCAGGGAACATAATTTCCCAGAGATCTGAGGTGTTGAGATGTCCTAGGTCTCAAACTGCTAAGCAACAAAAATTCATGCTGTAGCCTTTTCTAGAATTACAATAGTAATTTTTATTTAACTCACAGGCCCATTAGAAGTACTGTTAAGAAACAAAGAGTCTGCCTTTACAGCAGGAGCATTGAGAAGTACTACCCGTTAAAGTTCAGAAAAATCTGCTGTGGTTTGGAAAGACCTCTCAGCATGCTTTAGTGTGAAAAGCGTAGCACAGAACACAGCCCTGGAGCAAGGCAGATGGTGCCCGTACAGGATGTGGAGACATCACTGACCTGGACAGGGTTGCTTTCATTTCTCATGCACTTAGCTAAAATACGTATAAACACAAAAATGCTATTAATAACCTTAATGGAGCCATGAAAAAAAGAACCAGAATGTAAAAGGTGCAGAAGACTCAGAGCCCATCTTGCTCTTCCTTAGCATGTGGTCATGAGGGTATAAATAAAGCCTCACCAAAATATTACCTCCCCACTTACAGATGAGTTTGCTGCCCGGCACAGCAGAGAGCAACAGCTCCACAGCAGATTTCATCTGCCTCCTGTCGGAGCAAAAATCATCAGCCCTGGCTGCTCACAGGTGGCTGTTGTGCGTGAAACGGGAGCTGCAGACAAAGTCTGTTAAAGAAGCCCTGTCACTGAGTCACAAGGTGCCAATAAAACCCCTTGCTTTCTAAAATCCTCCTCAGAGAGAGGAGTCTTGGGACAACTGGATCTCATTTTAGCTTCAGACTGTCAACAGTTTCAGTTTTTATAACTGTGTCCCACAAGTTTTAATGATGGCAAATCAGACATATTTATAAAAGATTAGTTTTCTATTAAGAGAAATTAACAGACAGGTCTGAATCAGAATTACTTTCAGTATAAAGCTAAAAACACTAGTCATCTATGACACAAAATGGTAAAATACACTGTATTAAAACAATTATGTATTAAAGCTGCCAAAAGAAACATTAAGTAGGAGTTTTGATATATTTCACCACACTTCTTTTCATGGAATACTTCTTTCTCTTTATATCAATCCCTGGGAAGTAACCTTGAAGAGGCATCCCAGTCCATGGGAGAAACTCGGTATACTTCAAGTATGTGGAAGAATCTAAATGGATGAAAGTATGCTGGACTTTTACAGCATAAAGAATTTGGCTGCCAATCATATGCCTTCAGGCCAGTTTAGCATCTTATCTGTCAAACCTTACTTCAAAGGGACAGATGTATGTTTGAAGATGGTAAGCCAAGTTGGGCTTTTAGGATATCCGACACCAAAAATTACTGGCAGCTCCGGTAAGTCACTGGAGTAGTGCATTGCACAGTGCTAAATAGTTTGCATTGTTTGTATCTTCTGACTGGATCCCAGGCCAAGCAGATAAGCTTTGTCAGGGTGAAGTATTCTGCCCCAAGTGGGCACCTGTTTGAATCTGGAAATCAGAGCTACCAGGGTCATCCTGCACCAGAAGAAATCACACCACATCTGTAGCAAATGAGTACCTCTGCCTAAGCAGGTGACAGTGACCCCACGGCCCTCTGAATGGAGCAAGTCAGCTGGGCTCACCTCCTGCAAGGAACCTCTCTGTGCTAGTGCCTGTGCTGCAGCTGCAGAGCAAGCATTAACACGGGAGAAGTGTTCACCGAGCACACAGACATTCATAATCCTAAGGTTGACACTGTTATGTGAAATTATTTTTAAGTGGAATAATTATTCATTTATTTTAAATAGATGCTCAAATAGCACACGTATTTATGCACACCTATTCATATGTATGTCTGTATCTGCAAGGATGTGTATATATACACCATGGCAACCAATGTCAAACAAATACATTTTAATAGAGATGTACATGAAACACGTGTACAGTACAACACAGATGCTGAAAAAGGTCCCAGGTTCTGGTAAATGGGTAACATTGTTCAAAGTCTTCACCTCTGACAGAAATGGTTCTGCAAACTAATACCCACGTGGATAAATATGGGGATATATATTTTATCCTACACAGATAGAAAATCTGTGTTTGGGTGGTACAATCTAAAATTCTGAAATACTTCTTGACAAAAAGCCCATTACTACTGCAAGGATCCAGGGATGGCATACACATCTCTACCCCAATTACTGCACACTCAGTGTACTTCCAGCTCCACACAAAGGCTTAATTCACCACGCACTGGGCTGGTGTCCACTGCTGTGAACTTCTGCATCAGCGCTTTCAGAGCCCCACACTGGCACTCATCAGGGCTGCACAGAGCACATGGGGCTCTGACACGGGCAAGGCAAGAGTGCTCTGCTTCCCAGAGCACCAGTGGAAAAGGGTAATTGCTGGTCTTCCAGTATATAGGTTGAGAAAATGACTGGGTGAGTGAATGGCTTACTTTTGCAGAAGGCAAATTGAATCCCCTGCTGAGATGTTCCTGGTCAATCAAATTTTAATGCCACAGCAAAGCTGACATACTCAGTTCATGCTGTGATGAAGAGAGCAGCGGCTTCTGGAAAACTTGCTCTCAGAAAATCTTATAACATTAGCCCCTAATAGAAAAGTAATTAATTTTAAAATTATTGTAGACAATGCAAGATAATGAAATAGATTTGTACACTCTACACTCCTTTGGGTTTTTTTTCTGGTGGGCTAAATTAAGTTAGGGGAGAACATTTTGGTTTTTAAGTTCATTAAAATCTTTTTTTACAATTGGAAGTAATTTGCCACAGAGTGTCCCATAAAATCAGCTGCATACCCATCTGGCCCTGGTGCTTTATGATTTAATATTTCTTGCAAGTCTTCTTTATTTCTTCCAAGCGACACAGTTTGGTTAACTCTTTTTGTTTTCATAACAAGAGCAGCAAGGATCTGTCAGGAGATAGCACCTCTCTGTTTACTGCTATGCTGTCCTCCATGCTCACAGCATGCACAGCTCTTTTCTCAGTAGCTCCTGTTTTACACTCCTTTCTCATTTTCAACATCTATCTGCAATGCCCTAATAAGAAAATTGCAGATTTGAAGTTTTGCAAGGCTTGCTTTCTCTTCTGTGAGTGGAGCAAGACATCAGCGCATCAGGAACCTGAAGTCCAGTAACAGCACCAGGCTCAGTCTCTCCATGTTGGCCACTGCTATGCTCCTGCTCTTCTCCAGAATGGGAACAGACCCCACGTGTGAATTGCATGAGATACAAACAGGCAATGCACAAGACTCAGAGAGGTCTGAAAACAACTAACATTCATCTCTCTCAACCACCCCCTCCGATATCATTACAGATACTTCTTTACCCTTTGCACCCTAAATGTCCAAAGAAGGACGTGCAGCCCCCCATAGCAGCTCCATGCTTTGGATCTGTCAGGCACTGTACCTACAGACCTCCATACCAAGGTGTCCTCTCAGCTGGTACTTTGGCTGTCTGCCCTGCCATGTACTCATGCAGCTGCAGGCAGTGCAGCCAAAAAGGCAATGACCAATTTACCAGTTTCTGGAACCGCAAACCCATGACACCATTTTTTAAAGATGTTTTTACCTTGGCGAAACCAACAGGATTTTTTTTAGTCTTCAAACCTCTTTTCTGTTTTTGAGGGTCCTGTTTCCTTTGTGAGTAACCTTTCTCTATGACCTGCAGATGTCTGTATTCAGTCCTCCAGCTGATTCTCCAGCAGTTAGAAGATTGTCCGCAATAAAATTGCACACATTTCTCAGCTTCTGCCAGTCTTATTACAGCTACAGCTATTTCTTTCATATCCTGGAAAATAACTCCCACAGCATTTTGTATTCCCAATTTCAATTAGCTCCTGTAAAGAACAACCCCTTTTTTTCTCTGTAATTTCATAATCCTTTATTGTTCGTGTTGCCAAGGATGAGGTTAGCTCCTGGTAGCCAATGCCCTCCCTGAGGAGTAGTGTCTTTCCCTTCTGAGAAGTGCTGATCTGGTCATTGAAGTTACTTTCTTGGAATAAGATAAAAGGTAGTAGAGGGGAAGAAAAAATCAAGAGATTGCAAGATCCCATGACAGGTGTTGTTCCAGAGTCCCTGCCCAGTCACTGCAAGTCTGGGGCAACACAATAAGCCTGCAGTTTCTGCTGTACTCATACTGATCCTGCCACTGCCCCAGTCAGGGAGAACGGGATGCTTTCCTTGGTATTAGTGAGGGAGCCCAAGCAGCACTCTCCCAGCCCTGTCAGGAGACCAGCTGGTGGGTAATACCTGTCGTCACCTACCCCAGCATCCTTCATCAGGAGTATCACTGGCAGCTCTTTCTGGACCTTGTTCTGATTTTGTTAGGCTGGTCATAAAACTGTCCTGAAGCCCCTCTAGGGGGCTTCCTTACTTTTAAAAACACATTGTTCAACAATTACACATTTTTCATTGTGTAGTGATACACTTTTATAAACTTTAAAATAAATGATTTAACTGTTTTCTGAAGTTGCCTTCCCAGGCAAGACCTAACCTTCAGTAAACATGCAACCACCCACATCTCCATGGCAGGAGGTGAATCAACCTCCATCACCCCTGATTTCTTTTTGGTGACTAGTTGTAAGAGAGACCAGTTTCAAGACTGAGATCAAGCCCAGTTACTAATGAGCCCAATTTTAACACCTGTTGCTGGAAAAGTGCCACATCATCCACAGTGCCCTCTCACATATTAAAAATAGCACTCACTGTACAGGTTTTTTAAGTAGGAAAGTTTAAATTCTTTACATTACCTGCCCTGTTTAGTTTCCCTGTTCACCAAGTGTAAAGTGTCATCCATGCCATCTGTATGAAGAATGCCTGCAGCACGTTAAGATGTCTGTAACCTTCCAAGCTCAAGGCTCTGTTTTTACACACGAGTGTGCTTATTACTTCCACGTGAACATCAGTAAACATCCTGATTACAACCAGCTCCATCTGCAAATCTCGAGCAGGGATCAGCAGGGAGGAACATTTTGTCATTGAGGGCTCTTTGAAACTGGGACATCCCAAGCTCTGCTGCTGTATCTCACTGCCCTGGACGCAGAGGTGGGGGACTGTGACTAGGTTATTCTCAGTGATGGTGGTTTGTCTCACACTCAGCAGAAAAGCTGGATTTCTCCGCTGACCTCTGGCTCTGGCCATCCTGTACCTCACACTCTGCAGTTGAGCAGGCTCACAGTGTCATTTTTTGCTACTGCAGTCTCATCTTAAATGCTCTGAGTGTGAGAAATGGCTTATGTGATGCCCCTCATGTCCAGCCAGGTGCCAAAGCAGCAGTTCAGGCCTGGAAAAACTGCTAGCCTGGGGTGCTCTGCTTAGAGGAAAGTCTCACCACAGAAACCACTTATCCCAGTTCCCAGTGTGCACTCCCTGGCCAGCAGAGGCGACAGTAATCCCCCAGCTGCTAGAAGGCTCACTCCGTACTATGGTGGGCAGCAACCTCCCTGAAAGATCAGCGCAAGGCCTGGTGAGCCTCCAGTCTCCTGCACGTGTTGCTGCCAAAAGCAGGTCTGTGACGGAGAACACAGGGTTCTTGTTTGCTTGTTTAACAAGGGCACCTTGCAGGGTTTGGCATCTTCTTTGTTTTCTCACCTGTCCCTGCTCACGCTCACCATGTGTGCCTGCCATTAACCAGGGTCACCTCCACACATAGCCAAGCCAGAGGGAATGTGAGCCAATACAGGCCAAGCCAGGTGCCCAGGATATGGACTGCTCCCCTGGCTGCACATGGTACCCCTGGTGCTTCTGTCTTCAATACAGAGCATTATTGCCCTGCCCTGTGAGCTGCTGGACTGTGTCACACTGTCTGCTCCCTCCATTTACCTGGCAAAGGGGGAGGGTTGGGTAGAAACCAGCTGATGTAGGCTTGAGTTTTCATGGAGTTGAGAGAAGCGAGAAGATAAACTTGGTCTTGCAAAGGGTGAGTAAAGACTGTGGAGCAGAGGAGCAGGAAATTTTCTTTGAGCAAGACCACCACCCCTCCCAGCTTCTCTCTTCCAGGTTTGAACCCTGGAAGAAGACCCACAGAAGGCATCAGGCACAAAAGGAGGGTGAAATCTACTAGTGATGAAGGGCCTGTCTGCTACAGAAGGTGGGCAAGATGCCTCCAACATAAGACTGAGTAAACAAAATTTTGTTCTATAACTACTTTTCCTGCCAAAAACTTATGTCCTCTGTGCATTCTGCTTGGATTGAATTGCACAGTGCTCAAACTCCTACCTCAAGTCTCAAAAGAAGGCATTTTATGTGGTGTGTGTTTGTGGTCAGCTATCACAAAGATATCTTCATTTTGTAAATAAATAAGAAGCAATGAACACTATTTCCACTGCTGCGTGTTTCATCTTACTTTGTTTAGAACGTACATGCCTCTCTTGCATCTATGAGAGCCAATTTTACTGTTTTTTACTGGAACCAAAATGCATACAGCTGAGACTTGAATTTGGCCCTTAAAACAGTCCTAATTGGGCCCCTAAAAGGCTCAGACACAGTATCACAATTGTTAACAAACAGCTGTTTCCACAAACACTGTTGGAGATAAACCAATACAAGAAAGTTTTGCTGATGGTATATTGTTTCCTAGGGCCTGACTGCCAGCAGGGTACTCGGGGAGAAGAAGAAAATCCTACACCAAGAAACTCTGCTAAAAGGCACAGCAGGCTGCTGTGGAACTGCATATGATGCCGCTGCTGCAGTGGAAACTCCTTCTTTCTTCACAAGACTCTGCAAGGTACTCCCAAAGCCTCTTCAGCAATAAAAACCACTCGTGTTTTCCAGTGAGACAGTATAGTTGGTCACAGGAGACCAGTTAACAGGAACAGACAGTCAGGTGGCACCAAGCGCGCTGGAATCCATACAGACACACTGGGTTGTTTGGCACTTATAAATTAGGCGTTACAACGCAGAGTGAGATCTTTTTTGTGAGATCCAGTAGGGCTACTGACCCTACTACCACATAATTTGGGTAGCAGCTGCCAATATTTAGTTAGAACAGGACAGTTTAAGGGTTCCTTAAATGTTCCCTAAGAAATAGCTGGGAGACAGAGCCTACAGCTACACTGATCTAAGTATTTTCTGACAAGCGATGCTTTTGATTATAATAGTTAACAATACAATGGACTCTCATTGCTATAAATTTTCACCTATTGACAGAGCTCTCAGATCCATGCTACAAAAACTTTGTAACTTAAGAACTTCCAGATGAAAGAGCTATTTCTGAAACTGTGTAGTACCCCTGCAGGTTCTCCCTGTTGCAAAGTGAGCACTCTGGGGTTTTTTGTTTGGTTAGTTGGGTTGGTTTTCTTTTGGGTTTTGTTTTTTGTTTGTTTGTGGGGTTTTTTGGTTTTTTTTTTTATTTTTGTTTGTTTAGAACATCACCACCTCTGGATTACATTGCCTCCATTTAGTTAGCGAGTACTCTACACTGTAATTTTTCTTTCTAGACATGCCTCTTGTCACAATCCTTGTGATAGAAATTCTTGTTTTATCCTTTCATATTAATCTGTTTAGCCCCACAGTCTAAGGTGACATCAATTGTTCATGTGCTACAGAAACCCCTATCCAACATATCCTTACTTATCCTTCACACATTAATTTCTCTTGAATTTTCTCCCTTTCCTAGTGGCCATCCCCTTTCCCATGGGGGCAACAGCCACAGCCAGCAAAGACAAGCCGGTATCTCAGCTGCACATTATCCCAGGGAAGCATAGAGCTAGACACTAATGAAAGACAAAAGATTTTGCTTTGAAGACTCTCCTACCAATTTCAGACAGTCTAGCAGAGAGGTAAGAATATGAATCCAACTCTGCTGTCTTAGGAAAGCAGTAAAAAATTCAAGGAAAAAAAATTTAAAGCAAAGGGATGGATCTCTTTCTCCTTTTTTAGCTCCAGAGTTCTCCAGAAGGAAAACAGGTGCTGGTAAATTGTCACTATTGCAATGGGGTTTCATACACCAGAAACACTGGGCACATAACAGTTTCCGAAGTCCATCTCGACAAAATTTCCATATGTCAAACTAGAGGATATTCAGATTGGTAGACCTAATCTCATTTAGGTGCGTAAGTAAGATTCCCAAAGTTAAGGAAACTTGCTTGTTTCAGAAACCAGAATTCCATTTTTTGTCGTGCCACTGTCAATCAGCAAAATTTAAATTCAATATTGCAGTGAACCCAGTACCAAAACTGGTATCTTTATTGCAACGTACTCTTTGGGTAACATATCAAATAAACACAGAAGTTTTAATAAAAATTAACAAAAAAAAAAAAAAAAAAAAAAAAAAAAAACACAAAAAAAAAAAAAAAAAAAAAAACC
>VXAD01008062.1:192618-228959 GCA_013399195.1 Dicrurus megarhynchus
AAAAAAAAAGACTATGGAAAATAGAACATAATGCAAGGTCCGCTAATTTTGCAAGCAGCACTGAGAACCAGAAGTGTTTAGACAAGAAAATACGTAACTTCATTTTAATTAGATTGCGTGACTCCAAACTCCCAAAGGTATCCATGGAGAGAGATACCTCCTGGGGAACAAGATGTGATGGGATAGTTGATAAGAAACTCAACATGAGCTGGCAAAGTGCACATGCACCCCAGAAAGCCAACCACACCCTGGGCCACACCAAAAAAACCAGCCTGGCCAGCAGGGCGAGGGAGGGGATTCAGCACCTGTAGCAACAGGACAAGGAGGAATGGGTACAAATTGAAATAGGGGAAATTTAGGTGAGATATTAGGAAGAAATTCTTTACCGTGGAGGTGGCGAGGCACTGGAGCAGGTGGCCCAGAGAAGCCGTGGATGCCCCATCCCTGGTAGTGTTGAAGGCCAGGTTGGACAAAGCCTTGAGCAACCTGGTTTAGGGGAAGGTGCCCCTGCCCATGGTGGCGGGTGGGGTTGGGACCAGATGATCTTTAAGGTCCCTTCCAATCTGTAACACTCTCCAAGTAACTTCTCACATACAGCACATGTCCAACATGAAGTTAGCTGATCTGGCTCTTTCTCAGATTTCCCTAAAAGACTGACTTATTCACTAAGAACTGTTATTACTCAACAGCATACAGTATTTTGGGTTGCAGGTTTTATTTTTCAGGCAAGGCTTATTTATTTTCTTCTGTTTAACCTATTGAAATCTTAGCTTGTAAAAAAACAGCCTGTAAGTTGATAGTCACTAGATGTATTGCCATTGGCCTCCAGAGTTCACTTTCACCTTTTTTCCTTTTCTTTCAGTTCACAAAAATCTGATTTGAAGCAGCTTCCACTTCAAAGATTCATTATGAAGTAGACACAATGATTATAGTATTATTAGTATTACTGGTTGCAATAAATGAAGTAAGTTGCTTCCACAGCATATGAACAGTCCAATGAAATTAATATAAACTACAACAGGAGTACTTTCCATTTAGGTTGTGAAAAGAAACTGATCTTGAATTTTATCTGTATTATAAAAAAAAAAAAAGGCTAAACTTTCTTCAATGTGTAAAACCAATTAATAGTAGGTGAAGGAACATCAGACATTCTCCCATTTTCAACAAGTTTTCAATGTTCCTATGTAAAAACTCATACAGATGGATTTGAAGCAACTTTACTGATATGACTAGAATTTGGAGAGAGATTTAAGCCATGCATCTTTTCCAAGTAAAGCTTGAGCATGCATATTCTACACCACGTGAAATTTTAAACTACAGCTAGAGTCTTTTGTAGAATACTGCTTAAGTTCATCAATGCATACAATACAGAACCTCTCTTAAAACAGAGAGAAACAACCTAATCAAGGTGGGCTGGGTGTTACAAATGAAAGTTTTATATCTGTATCTGAGTTTATTTAGGCATCATGTTTTGCCTGGATGTAAGTTCTATCACCTTGAGCAAAACTGTAATGAAAATAAAATCATACGTAAATTCATACTGCCCTCTTTTCTACAACAAAGTTTAATTCTGAAGATCTCCTATTGCTCTGGAACAAGTTAAGCCTAACATAAGCTATATAAGTAGAATTAACCTAATTTTGCATATCCCTCCACCCTGACTGTAAATACTGAAGTAACATGTCATTTAAGTATATCAATAAAATTGTCCTCGCAAACTCTTATATCCACTTTACGGTAAGAAAATTGAGTTTTGAAGTCCACATTTACATGCTCAAGCAGGTAAAACCATTAACCTCTCAGGTGAGATTTTAGTAAAGCCTTAACTTTTCCCACAGTCACATGACATGAACACTGAGTATTCTCCATGCTTCAATGGCATAGATACTGAATCTGGCCCACTGAAATTTTCATGGACCAAAAGACCTGACACTGAAAATGGATATCTCCTTCTCCTCTCCTCTCCTCTTTAGATAAGTGACTAAATCTAGGAAGATGTTTCTACCTGGGATTACTAGCTGACATGTGCTTCTCTGTAGACTGGAAGTACATGCTTACACTACTAGAAGAAGGAGAGTATTAAATCTTGCAATCACTAAGCATTAAATTTGCTATGCTAACCATGAACTCTTTTTTTTCCAGAGGGTAGTCTTCTACCAATTGCATTGTTAAGAGCCACACTATTTCTTTATGCATCTGTCCTATAGCATTTATAACCAGATAAGGAAAAAAAAAAACCCCAAACCAAAACCCATACACAATAAAAAAAAAAAATCTCCAAACACCAGCAGCACAACAAAAATCCCCCAAGCAAACAAAAAAACCCTGTAGCTTATTTTGTATTTGCTATCTACATTCAAAAGACCCTCTATTCACGCAATAGATCTTAACAGCTTTGTACAACCTCTCAGTCTGGACAGGTTGTGTAAGAGCTCTGTGCCCAATGTAGCATGTTCAAACTAGAGATCAGGCCTTTTTTGATGATAATGCTTTGGTAAATCTCAGCTGAAGGTTCTTGATGTACAACTAAAATACAGTGCCAAATTCAGCACTTGGTAGCACAAGCGTATGTGATTTATTCCTCTGAAGTGAAAATCCATTCCAGTGCATCACAATGAACATTTCTACACGCTCTTTAAACCAGAACATACTTCATTCCTCATTTTCTGTTCTTCTGCCCTCACTGTTTACTCATCAAGTACCAGATAAAAACATGTGCAAATCTCAGTAGATCAGAAGCAAAAAAACTGCAGCACCAGAGCAAATATAAACATTCTTTGTTGAACTAGGCAATATAAGAATACACAGAAACAAAAGACATGAAACATTAAGATTAGTAGTAAAATAATTGCAAAGTCTAAGTTGAATTTGTTACAAGAAATTACTTGTTTTACACATTACTTTGCAAGGTGTTTCAGAAACATAACAAGATCTGATTACTGTACATTTCTCTGGCCATAAAGTGCTACATACAGCTGCTACCCATGGGCATTAGAACAGATTCGTAACAATCTTGCATCAGCTTTCTTTCAACATATATTTGCTTTCAATCTCTGTTAAAAACTGATGAATAAAGACTTACAAACCATAGTACAATGATCTTTCAACAGATTAAACATTTGATTGATATGCACAGACAAGAAGTTTTCTGTAAGTTTCTAAGTAGGCAATTCTTAATCAAAGAGAAGCTTTGTCCTATAACCAGGCTAATTTATTATTGCTGGCCTTAAAAAAAAATACACATCTCTTATCAGAAAGAACTAAATGACCTTTTGTCATAATGTAACTGTAAGTTTAGCCTTGCTTGCTTAAACTAACAAATTAAATTTGCTCTTGTATATATTATAATTCCTACTATTATCAAGAGAGGCTATAGCATCATAGATAAATGATCAGCTTTGCTTAGTTTCAAAGTCTCAGCACAATATTCAAAATTCCCGTGGAGGATGAGCATGTGAGGTGAATATTATAAAGAGCAGTTAAGACTAAATCAGGCTGTATTTAAGGCCCAGTATACAGCAGATTAAAAAAAAAAAAAAAAAACCAAAAAGCCACAGACCCTTTGTCTGAACTCTTAGACAGAAATCACTTAACTTAGACATAATGTCCTAAATAATACTGCATCACTGATGCATTGTGTCAGGGAGACATGCACTTTTCTGCAGCATTTGGAAAACTAAGCATCTCTTGCAGCTGTGTGGAGATCTACCTTAACTGAAGGCTTACAAATCACTCTCACACATTTATATTGCCACCATTAACAACTTGGAAAAAAAATGCCCAGAATAAAGCTTAAAGCTAGGAATCCTGATCAATCAATCTTTCTAGCAAAGTTTGGAAACAGCAGCACAGAAAGGAGACAAGCTCTAAATAGTACTTAATATTGGGTCCCCAAAACACTACAGAGGGTATTGCAAATTTGTGCCAATCAGACTGTTCTCTGCATGAGTGCAAAAAGGCTGATCCGAAAGAACAAAGTATAACATACACAGGGAACTAATATTACCTTTGGAAGGCTGAACTGAAGAAAACAGTTCTTTTCACTCCCTCTTCAGTCAGTAACATCACCCGTGGAACAAAGTACACTGCTACTTGGAGCTTTGTACTAAACTTTGAAAAACTAAGTTTCTAAGGAATATCATTGCTCATTTTTTGTTAATTTTGATTTCTATCTCAAATCACCCATCAAATATTAGCTGTAAGACACTCCCCACAAAAACAAGAGATCAGAGACTACATCATGCTCCATCCTGAGAGTCTGTAGTCCCAGTTAAAACTCTTCTAGAGTGAATACTATTTGGAACACAAATTACAGAAGTTTTACTGGCAATTGTTGCTGTCACCTTCCACAGGAAAATGAAGCAGACCCCAATCCAAAAATCAGATTAAACCAAAATAATCCTAACCTGAACTCATAATGCCCACAGATGCATTAAAAGTATTTTCTGAAAATATACGAGTTTATGCTCACAAGAGTTTGCAATCAGATTATACATATAAATGGGCAAATCTTTAGAGAAGTCAGTTGGCAACATATGCTAATCTCTGTTTTGAAGTTTAGCTACAGTCAACTGAATATATTTGAAAATAAACATGCTTATTTTATCAGTAATTCAGTGTCTCAGGTATCTAAGCTTCAAACCTACATGTGTGTAATTTTATACAGTTAACTTAGTTACACATTTACAATAGGCAGAAATCCAAACCAAAAAAGAAAAACAGACTTTGGATCAGGTTTCCATTTTAAACCTGTTATGTTTATTTAGCTAACATTTTTAAACTCTTACTTCTCCTGCAAATATACCACTGTATTACAGAATTATAAGCAATTAAATGACCCTCTTATTTCTAAGTCATAGAAGAAAGCTGTGTTCTCAGTAACCTGAGACGAATCGCTATAGCTTTTAGATTATATTGACTGTTTAATTAGAAACTTCAGTTACTCTCTTACTGAGGACACATTTTTCACCTATTTCTTTTGTCCTGATTTTGCTTGGGTGGTGATTAAGGGCAGCGAATCACATACATGAGCATAGGTACTATGAATTTACTGTGCAGAAGTAAACATACTGGCATTGATAAAAAACAGAAATGGCAAGTTTTGCAATAGCTAGTGAAAGAAGAGTTATTGGGTGTATACTTATATAAAAATCAAATATATTCTTAAGAACAGACAGCTAGAATCTGTGTATCTAAAGAAATGGGAAATTCAATTTTATACTGTTGTTTGCATATAAGCATGAAAAGACAAATGCATGCACTTATAAGCATCTCAACTTTACTGCACATTTTTGGTAGAAATCAGACTAGAATATGCACATTTTCTTAATGGCAAGTTTAAAAGTGGATTCACTTTTTGATGCACAATCAACTTCCCTTAATATGAATTATTCTGATTATTAGGAAAATACATAAATCTACCAATTTTTTATTTACTTTGGTTAGGATCCAAGAACAGAGAATACCAACTAGGATGCTAGTCTACAAATATTAAACGATTGCTTCAAAAAAGGAAAAGAACAATCCTTTCTCCAGACCCATGACAGGGAAGATGGGAAACAATCAGTTTCAGTTGTGCCAAGAATTATTTGGGGTACAAACCAGGCAAAATTTCCCAGTCTTTTCTCACTGGGAAAGACATCCTGTGTAAGTTCCAATATGAATGCTCTCAGTGCAAGTTTTTTTTTATAAACAGGTTAAATAAATCTGTCAGGGTCAACTTAAGACTACTGATTCTACTTTAGAACAAGGACATAATGTCCTTTGTAGCTCTGCTTTTCTACAACTGAAAAATATCCCCCGTAAGCACTTCTTTGGAATCAAACAGACCTGCAAAGACATTATAACTGTAGCCCTGCTTAGCTTCATCTGACAGAGTAAAAATATTGCACTTCAGCCAGGTTCATTTTGTTCCCGAAATGAAATTAAATCAAAGATGACTAATTCTTTCCTCTGGAACACAAATTTCAGAGTACGGTATGCCAAATGTGGGTAAGGTTATCTGCCAACATTGCATTTTTGTTCCAGAGGCAAAAAAGTCTCAAGTGTACTGCAGAAAATCAAACTTTCGAAAAATGCAGAAATGATCACCAGTTCCACTGCATAACCAGCATCTGTTCTCATATTAAAAAAAGTGTTTTCATTAAACTTTATTGCACCATCACCTTTTTTTTAAAAAATATCCCCCATTCAAGTAAAATATTAAATTATCTTTATCAAACAAAAAACAAGGTCATCTTTAAAACAGCACGTAAATACAGTATAGGTGCTATACAGAAAAAGTCTAAAAGAATGACATACATAAAATCAGAAGTGACAGAAAACAATCATTATGTTCTTCTCTATGATTAAAAAAAGATTGCAAAAAGATTGTGTAGGCTATTTATTGATGCATGAGAAGCATCCCTCCTCATTCAAGGTGTTGAAGCAGGTGACACCTTCAAGCTGTCGAGTGCTGCATGAATTCTGAAGTGCAACCTGGACTCCATGGAGTATTCCTTGTAGTTGTTTCTGCAAAACAGACAACTTATTTTAAGAAAAAGATGTTGGGACTGGATTGTTTCTACTTTGTATGTTCATAAGTCAACAGTCTTCATTCCTTCAACAGATTGATGGACAGATGAGTTATGAGACATTTAAAGCTACATCCACAAACTGAGCAAAGAAGACTTAGACCAGTACTAAAATTAAATGTCCTGATACACTGAACGTGTGTCTTCAGTTCAACCATATTGGAAAAGTTCTCCAAATCAAGAACACAGATTTATAACTACTTGTATTTTGCAAAGAAGCTGTCAAGAAGAAAAAATGTGTGCTTTCATTGCTACAAATACCCAGCTATTCTTAATTTACAAGGTGATTAAAAAAAAAAAAATCCACTTACTTTGCAGTTTCTATGTATCTTATTGCTTTTTCTCTCTCATCCTGCTGTTTGTACAGAAGACCCAATTCATACAGGGTGAATGGCACCAAGTAACTGTCATATTTTATTTGCTTCTCACTAGAAAACCAGAAAAATACAGAAATGGTTACTTACAACCCTGTCTCGAGTGACCAGTTAACTTTTAAAAGCAATCACTGCCTGTAACAGCACATAGCCAGAAAAACCACTCTGGAACCTTTTTTACTGGTTAACTCTGTACACAATTAATAAACAGTCTTAAAGCACTATAGCAGCCCTAGACATGTAGAAAATAAAGCTGAACAAAATGTAGGTATTCAATTCAGAAGACTTTTCCTTTCAGCCATGCAAAACATACACTTTAGAAGAACTGTTGTCTTTAGATTTTTTTTAATACCTCAGCTGTAAAAGCCTGACGATTCCAACTACCTTTGGAAAAAGATTTTTCAGAAATAGTGCTCCTTTAACTTGCAACCAATCAAACCCCTCTGCCCTGTAGCTTGCAAAGTGCTTGACTAAACTCACATGTGATCTTAGAAACAGTAAGAGAAAACAAGATGGCAAGAGAATTAAAACACACATAATTCTCAATAACAAATTCTATTATTAATTATTTTTCTAAATCACTTGTTAGAAAAATTGCATGTCAAAATGCTTCTTCAGCCCAAACATTTAGAAACTTCCAACAAGTTTTCAACTACAACCAGTATCTGACTCATGTTTTATATAGAAAAGCTATTACAGCTGGTATGGATCTGACACCTGAAGTATTTGATGAATCCGTAACACAGGAAAAACAAGTCTTTGACTGAAACATGTAACAACAACTTCTCATCTACATGGGGAAGCATTAACTACTGAAGTACTAAATACAGAATTAAAAAAAAACCCCACCAAACAGGAAACCTAAATGAATTGTTCTTACCTACAGATAGCTCTACAAATACAATTCCAAATGTATTTGGATATGTTACCTGGCAGTTCGATTTATTTAGTCTAAAACACCACATATTATAAAGCTAAAGTAAGTGTTAAATTGCTACAGAAAAATACAAGCAAAGTTTTCTGGTTCTCCGACTACTTTCAGAGGTATTTTAACTCCAGCTCCTTAACAGGATGCCTAATTATTCAAAATTCTAACATGATAGCTACAGCAGGAGTATCAGAAATGTCACCAAAAGCTATAAAATCAATTTCTGTTATTTATTTACCTTTGAATTACTTTACTGAAACATAATTCAGCTTGCATGAGTCTTCCCAAGTGTTTCAGGCAGAGGCCTTTTAGTAGCTGCAACATGCACGCATCATCCACATAGTATTCATTGTGATCTAACAGTAAAAGTGAGATATGTCAAACAATTTGAAGACATCATGAAAAGGAAAATTAAATTTTCAGTAGGGAGTATGTATTCAGACTCAGGACCTTGCTTCTCATGTTCTGCATCTCAAAATGTAAATAACCTTCAGACATGATTTAAAATACTGTCTACTAAAGAAGATGTATCCATGACATCCTTATCTTTCACTTAAAAGACAGGCAAGGAAGAAATAAGAAATTGAAACATCCAACAAACAGGCATAAACTGTCGTTAATTAAAGATTTCTTGCAACAGCTAAAACTACAGTGAGACAGAAACCATCACATTATCTTAATAGCTTCCCCTGTTACAGAGCACTGGCAGACCTCCAGTAGTACCAGTAACATAAAAAACCCACACAAAACGACACTACACCTCTATCTTACAGAACTCCTCAGAAGCATCATTTTGCAGTACAAATTCAAGAAACCATGTTTATTAGTAATTCTATCATCTCCAATGTTTAAGAAGCCTCAGTAGTAGTGTATAACATTTGAAAAATTCAATAAAGTTTTATGTTCAATAAGACTAAAAATACCAGATGAAAGAGGGTGTTTGAATCAATTCAAAATTTACTTAGCAAGTGTGATCCTTTTTTGTTCCCCTAGTTTGTAACATTTGCTGGGTACAAGGAAGGAAAAGAAAGGAAAGAAAACACATATGGATAGACAGATGGCACCACATACATTAACAATTCAGGAAGCAAAACACTCTCCCTTCAGATCATGTTGTTTACAACTAATTACCAGCTCTCTAAGGTCACGTTAATTTTTTCCTTAATAGTCTGCCAAAGAAATCCTACGTAAACAGTTCTGAAACATGCAAGACTAATGCATTTTAGGATTCAGCAAAGTGCCTTGCCACTATGTTCAGCCTTATTTCTGCCTGTGTTTAAACCCAGAAAGTCTTGATAGATTGTAACTGACAGACTGCGCTTTTCATGATGGTGGAAGTGCAGCGCATGAGTACTTTGCATTTTCTCTAGCCTGCTTGCTAGGCTAAGGTATTGGATTCTGTAACTGTCTCCTGAAGGACTCATTCATTGAAATTACTGGGGGCACGCACTGATGTCACTAAGGGCTCGCCAGTCTTTAACAACTTCAACTAGTATCTCCCTGTTATTTCCCAAAAGAATAAAAGCTATTATGCCAAAACATTAACACTAAATGACAACAAATGCACAGGCCAATTTGACACAGACAACCTTGCAATAAATGTGGGAGAACCATCCTTGCAGCTGCAGTGCTCTGCACCACAGGAAGTATCATTACCAGCATTAAAAAACACACCAAAAATTGAACTTTTCTTGAAGTTACGTATTTTTTTTTGTGTCTTGGAAATATAAAAACTGAAAAAATAAGGTTCCCAGAAATCCTGTGGAAGAAAACCAAACCAAACCAAACCAAACCAAAAAACCCCCATCTCTAATGTCTGTCATTTGTTCCTTCTACCATCTCTATTTTCAGCTCTGTACAACATAAAATTACTTTCAATCCCTGAGAGATTCCATGCTGTGCCTCTTCACTTGAAGCAAATGAAATAAAAACAGTTCTAAGAAGTCTCAATCCCTAAGTGACCTTAGTGTATATAATCAACACCCTTTTTTTACAGCATTTTAGCAATCCTTTGATGCTACTACTACTAAAAACTGTCCCTTAAAATTGTATTGTAACCTTGTCATACTCTGCTAGCAGCCTTAATCACTTTTTCCTAGGGATTCAACAGCAGCTCTGGTAATCAGAGTCTTTATTTTCTCTGATTCCATATCTTTAAAAGCAGATCAAGATCGCATATATGAAGTCCAGAATAAAATTACATTTGACTGAAATTATTACTAAAGAATGACACAGAAAATATACACACTTCCAGACTATATCCTATTTGCAAACAGTGAATTTCTGTAAGAAAAACACAGTGGTTTTATTTCTGTTGCTTTTATTTTGGTACCTTGTACATCTTCTTAGGGATTTGACAGGAAGTTTACTTCACTGTTACAACTGATGAGCACTTCTAGTACAAACCTCTGCATAATACAGCACTGGAGGTTCTGCCAGAACTCTCCATGTGGAGCTCATGGGAATTACTTTATTTGCAAGTATCTTGCATATCACTACACTTTTGCTTTAATATCACAACAACAAAAAAAGGAAAACACTTGAGATTTAAGAGGCACACTACCGATTCTGCAGAAAAGTGAAGAGCAGCACAAAAATAAAGGAACCCAATTCAAACATGGCCATGCAAGTTACTCTAATTTGGTTTCTTATACCATTCAGATTTGACCATTATATATTTCTTGCATGTCCTTGTATAATTTCTTATGCATTGCCTCAATTTACATGGTAAATCATATTTAGATATATCTTACATTTCAGAATTGCTGTTTTAACCATTGGTAAAACTAAGTTGCTAAATTGTTGGTAAGTGCGACTAAAATCAGTGTTCAATAGAAATTATTTTTAGTGAATTATCATTTAAAAAGTTTCACATGCAAAATGACAGTATTTATTCTAGAAAAACTCCAAAGAGGATTCTACCAAAAAATTCACATGACAGGTGACAGCAACTGATTTTATCAAGCGCTAAAATCTGATAAAATCAAGTACTTGTGCAGTAAACCAGTTGCAATAATGGAATTTGAATTATTTTAGGAGTAAGTTATGGGCTGATTCTCTAAACATTACCCCAAGACACAAAACCACGGTCAAAATATTTTTTTTTAATGTTTTATTTTACAACTAGCAAACATGTTTTATTTTACCAGAAAGTAAAACAAAAAGCAAGACTTATTCATGCATAGCACTTCATTATATCTTTTATACTTAGTCATCTTCTATGCTGGTTGTGTCCTCTGTAATAAAGTTAAGTGTGATATAAATTGGTTTAGAAAAAGTATTTTTCAGATATTTTAGGCATTAGCAGATCATGGTCCAAGAACACTCTCAAAGACAAGAAAAACTAAGCTAGACCAGTCATGTTCTGTAACTAACAACCTCATGTCCTTGAGTTATCTCTATTTGTCTGCAGCATCAATGGATCTGCATAAAGAACATATTGAAGAACCACTCCTAACTTTCACATTCAAAATTTCCATATTTAGACTTAATTAGCACGTTGTCAAAGTCAACACTCACTTTGCAGAGTATCGGAAGACAGAAGCATAGAAAAATGTCAGCATTTCTTATAAGATTATTAATTCCACCTTAACTGATCACTTACTAGTTTCATTCTGTAGAGCAGTTTCTTCTTTTTCAATTGTTACCAGTAAGTTTTCAGTGAGGTCTGCTCTTTTGCCCACAATTGCAAATCCATTCCAGACATACATCATCTCCTGACAAAAAAAAAGAGAAACCAACCCCAAAGAAAAAAACTGTAAGAAAAACTCATGGAATTGCATAAATATTTAACTAAAGACTGCTTCTGAAAAGGCTGTTGTGGAACATTTTGAGTACATAAAAATACTACAAAAGTTTGTTTTAAACAATACAAAATGTCTATGAATAGTAAAGGAAAAATTACATTGAACATGTGTTGACAAAGTTAACCTGGGTTTCCAAGTTTTGAATGTTCTGACACCTTTTTAATGGATCATATTATCATGTATTTTCACAGAACTTCAAAAATTAAACTGAACAGACTTTATTACATGACAGTTTACCATGACCCACATAACACATCAGCAAAACTGGGTGTTTTAGGTTCAACTTGTGGCTTCTGCTGCATGAACTAGAGAAAGAGCTGAAAGCAGTTTCTTTCTATAGGATGATAGGTAAATTTGGTGTGCATTTGAGTGTGTGCTTGTATATACAGTATACTTACATAAGTATGCACACAAAAACACACACTTGTGTTTATATATTTATAGCTGCTCTAATCTATAGACTGTTACCTTCCATATAGAGCAAAACTGGAAGTAGATTCAACTTTCTGGCTAAAAATGTGATTCCAGTAGGCACATCCAACATATGATTTTACTATAATTTCTAAAAAATCTTGTTGGAAAAAAACCAAGGCAAATCCTGGAAACAAATCTTCCCAGATGCCTCAGCACAACAGTAAGCAATACACTTGTTTTGATACACTATCACATGGTAAAACTTAAGGAGAATAAGGGTTAATGCTAACCAACAAGGAGCTTTGCCAAGATCTTTACTCATCACAAACTAGAGCATCATTTGTTCTATTGTAATTGTAATTACACCTCTGAAATATGAAGCCTAATGTCATTCTGAAGCTGATACAATACATTGTTGAAATATTTCCACTTCTATTTGTATTGTAAATACGTGGGTTTGCAGAAGGAGAAAAAATCTGTCTCTCTCAAAGTCTGAAACAGTGTTATTAACACCAACTACATCATGCTAGATTTCAATTCTGCAGTCCTGTCTAACTTATACTTACTGAAATAAACCATACGCTATGTTTGGTTATGTCTAATCCATGATGAAAAAATTGTTAAATTAAAAGATACTGGATTTGACAGCAAGACCAAATGTATATACTCACAGCTTACAAGCACTCTGCTGTACAAGCCCAAGACAACTTTTACTTATTCCTCTACATGCAATTTAATATAGAATCAATTTTAGAGCTTGTGGACTAATTTTCTTTGGACTCCTCTTTCTATATCAATGAGCTTTAACATAAGAAATTCCTTCTCAAATTAGGTACAGTTGTTGGTAAACTATGCATGTACAAAGATTCTAGCAGACACATATGAAAAGTATCATTGCTGTGCACATATAAACAGACTGTGCAATACTAATGCCTCTGAAGTTAAAATATGGGAAATTAGAATAGCATTCATAAACTATCTTTAACTTCTGCATGTTTTACTCAGACTCCATATGAGGAAAGAAAAATACTACAACCAAAACCAACCACCACTCTTCATTTTTATCAGAAGAACAAAAGTACTGAAGTACTTCTTAACTTCCTAATGAGTCTAGAAGACAAAGACTACAATCATGCCAACCTAAAGAACATTAATGCAGGTTTCTGTATGACTGAACTTTTCATGTGAAAAATCTGGCACTTGTTTCGGACTGCTACTCAGTTGGTAGTATGATCCAGACCCTAATACTTTTCATAAAAATCACATTGCATGAATGCAATACTTCTTCAAAAAAACTTTTAAAATGCAGACACATAATACCTGACAATATTATTCCTCCCCTGTATAATAAAGTATATTGATTTCTTTTCTGTTTCAAAAGGAGGAAAACAAAGCAAGAACAAATACCAAGGCAGGTAGTATCAGCTTCACTGGTTGAGGACATGCATAGCGTCGAGCTTTCCTTACTGCAAACTTCTCAGTTGGGATGGATTTTCCTGCAATTCTCTGTTTTAGACCATCCACTTGTCTACAAGAAGGGAAAATGGAAAACGTAAGTTTCTTATTGTTTGGATTTTTTTTAATCTCATTTCAGTTAGCAAGATTTACTCTTTGCCTCTGAAATACAACATCTTAAAATTGTTTTACACCACACAGACCAGAGCTGTAGGATATATCTTTGCTGATAAAAGCAGTATTTTAAATATTCTAATGCTAAAAGCAAAGAGAAAAACTGAAAAATGTATGGTTATAAGCAGGAAGTAAGTCACACAAGACAAATACATGGGGGGAAAAAGAGTGCACATCCAGCTGCTTTATAAAAGTTTACCTGAATAAAGACACTACGTCCTCATCAGTCCTCTTCAAATCATCCTCTGGAAGCATACACAGAATTGCTGCCTTCTGGAATACATATATTGCCTATTTCAAAAAGAAAAAGCAACATGTAATTTGCTGTGTTCAGTCAATACACTAAAGACTCAAATATCTCAACCCAAATGCTGCAAACCCGAAGTGTTTCCAGTAATTCTCAGGCAGGTAGAACTATAACAGTTGAGCATTCCCTTTGTCACATAGTTTATGCTGTAATTTTATTTTCAATGTATTTATTAATATTTTTAGTTAGTTAGTCAGAAAGTTAAAGGTGCCTCCTGCAAAGAACAGGAGAATTTATTATGCAAACCACTGTTAAAGAGATGAGGTTAAATGACCTAACTGTTCTGAAGTCCATTGCTGTTATTATATGAACTATTACATGTAGAGACATGCTTGAAAAAAACAGAAGAAAACATCTGAGTACTGATTCAAGGAGAGTTCAAAGAGTTCAATAACTGGGTTTTGCAGAGAAAAAAAAATAAATATCCATAATTCTATTCAAGACATTTGCACTTCATGTTCTCTTCCTCTTTTGCCAAGAATTAGATGCTATACACTTTTTCATTAAGCAGAATAAAACAGCAATCTAGATAGGAACAGACAATAATGCATAAAAACTTACTGACACATTGTGCTTGGCTCATACTTTGAAATACATTTTTACAAGGAAAAGGTTACCTGATGGCCCAGCTTTTCTTGTGAGACCCTGTCCCCAGCAGTCTTCTCATTTTGTATCACTAAACATCTGCTGAGTATGTGTGTCTGTTTATAAACAACTAACACAGTTTCTTCAGCCCAGTTTTACTAGTGAGTGTTAGAACTTGACTTGAGAGACAAGTTTACAGTTTTTCTGTCCCTCTTCTTTCTCTCAGCTCAGGTAAGTACCTCTGTTTTCAGAGGGGCTGAAGCATTGTTGCTTATGGTTGTGCTGCTTCAAAATATGAAACAAAAGTTCATCCTTAACCACCCAATTAAAACATTATGGCGCCATTGAGTCTTTACTCAAAAGGCAAAAATTACACTTATTGTGCAAACTGAGAAGTAACTTTAACTGTAGAGACCACTGGTATACCACAACAATGTCCACCTACCCATTTACCTTAGACCACCTGCTTTCTTTGCTGAGCAGGTCTGCATACCGATATGCTTGAAGCCAGTCCTGCTGGAAGGTGTAGCACCACATCAGTTCCCAGTAACAGAGATGATGAATCTGTTTCCACTCCTGCTGGGCTGCTATGCAGTCTTGGAACCTCAATTGCGCCTATGAGTAGTTAAGGAATAATGATGAAAACTGGCTCAATTACAGTTCCATGTGAGAGCCATGTCTAATTACAGAGCAAATTCTCACCTAGCACCCAGGTGGAGAACACCTGACAAGTAAAATGAGATAAACTTCCCTTTCAGTCTCACTTAGAGAGAGGGCTGGAATCAACATTGACAATGAATGTGAACAGGGATAACAGCATAGTTATCAGTCCAACTGATACTTAGATTAATTATTTTTTATTATTTTTCCCCCTCAGGCTGAACACTAAACAAAAATCTTAGAAAGAAAAAACTGATTTACCTTTTCAAAATTTCCTTTCAGTATATCTATTCTGGCAGCATAAAATAGAATAATGGAACCCTTGAAAGGAGATGAGAAAAATAACCAGTTAGGATTTTGAGCTTAGGGAAGTACATTTCTGTTATAAAATGTATTGAAAATACGCACATTTGGAAATTTCTGGAGGTAGGGTTCGAGGAGACTGTCTGCTTCCTGAAGGTTGGCTTCCCCTGTACCTAGAAAACACAACAAACCAACCTCAATGTACTTAAAAAACCCCACGTTTCACAGACTAAGATTTTGTTTTCAAATCCTATTACGACTTTGACAGATCAATGGATGATTGCCTTTATGTGAAAGCAGAATTACTTCATCATTTTGTGTTTCTATAAAACTAAATTCTTGTCCCAAAGACACTAAGTCCTTTTAAGATACTAAATGTCTGTAAGTAGAAACAGACAAGAATTATAGGAATATTCTTCAAACTGTTCATTATGGATCTTAGTTATATTTTTAAATCCCTTTAATTGCTTTAGCAAGTTAGGAAAACATTCCTCAGCTGCCTCTTCTCCTAATTTTGAACTCAGTAATGAAATACAAGTGATATTGGAAGAAATGAAGTTCTCCTTAATTTCCTGATGAGCCTGAGGGACAAGGACTGAAATACTTAAAAATTAAAGAATGTGAAAATATATGGCAAAGAAGCATACAGAATTAATTATGACTTTTAGCTCTAAATGGCAAAAGCAATTAATTCTGGGTGTATAGGCTTTTTTCTGGAGATAGTTTTCACAATATCTGATGTTAATTTATGGATAATGACTTTTCTGAACTTAATACTGTTTTGCAGTATTTTGCCGTCACATATTGAGACAGCCCCGCAAATCAAGCAAGATGTTGGTAAAATGCTATCTACCCTCTCTGTTTCTGCAGACATAACTTCGTCACAGATACTAATTTCAGATCATTATTAAGTATACAGCAAACTCCTATTTGGCCACAATTTTGAAATTCAGTTATAAAAATAAATCACAGTATCTATCGTAAGGTGTAGCATGACTGAAAAGCTACACAGTGGGTCTCACCAAGGATTAAGGAGACGTAAGTATGATAAACCAACAGGGTGAAAGTACACAGAATGGCCCTCAAACTGCTGCCAGATGCGCCTTCCCGTAGTTGGCAGAGGCCCAACTCCTAAGGAATATCACAAACACATGCAGAATTAACTATGAGTATACAGAGTTACTATGAATTTTTTCTGGCTAACCAAAATTCAGTTTTCCTTTCAGATGTAAGTATTTCATAATTCAGTACTTATTATCTCAAATCCAACACAACCCTCTACCAAAACATTTCTGTCACAGCTGATAGCTCTCAGGAAGGAGAAGACTAATCTAACTCTTATAAAATCACGCATGCATTTCAGTGCTCTGGTGAAATGGGAACACCACATGAACCATGCAGACACACAGGTCTACAACCCTTCCCCATTATTTTCTGACTATGAACCTTTCAGAACAACATCCTTCAACCCATGTTCAGTGGGAAACTCTCACAACTGTTCCAGTGCTACTTTTTGGTGTGAGTCTTCCTTCACAGAAAACCCTGGTTATCCTCAATTCTCCTCCATCAAGTCAGCCACTACTTTGAGGTTCTGACCAAAATATCACCTCTGCTGATACATCAGTGTCTAAATACAGATCCAGATTCACGGAGCCTTATGCAGCTCTTAACACATGAGACTTCCCTTACTTTCCCGTTTAGACCCATTATGTGACAGCTTGACTCTCTGGGGGTGTAGAGATGAGCTCAGAACTTCCCTGCTCAAGAGCAGTGACTCCTCAGAAACATAACTTTGTCTCAAAACAAATATTAACCAATCAGTTTTACTGCATAGCAACTTGATGAATTATAAGAGAATTCAAGCACCACACAAAAAAATTGTGAGGGTATTTCAAAATCCTTTGCTCTTTTTCTTTCAGGCTTTATTGCGTTTTAGTCAGGGAAAAACGTTTATTATGGAAGAGCTTCAGCATGAACCAGTCTTTCAGAGGAAGAAACAGAACAAAGAGGTCTCTACTGAAATTTAATTTTACAAAAGGAGAACCATACTGCGGACAAGCTAACAGCAATAAGACCATATGGTTACTGTAGCACTAATAACTTGAAGTTTCATTGTGTACAGTTGTGTGGGTTATTTTGTTAGGGTTTTTTGCTTGAGTTTTGTTTGGGTTTTTTAATTTCTTATGGGCATCAAAAAGAGTTTTAAAGAGCTGTAAACACTTATAAAACAAATCTAGGTTTGCAAAACAAGGCTATAGTTATGAATATTTTTCTCATTCATGAGAGAAAGATGTACCTAGATTCCAGGGTGACACATCGTATTCAGAAATTCTTTTTTCCAAAGAAATGGGCTAGGATTTTGGGTGAAAAAACATAGAACTGTGATTCTTCCCTCAGACACTGGTGTGAGGAATGTTAATTTCTGACTACATCAACTAAAAAAGAAAGCTGATATCCTCTACTTAACAATCAGCAAAAGAAAAGGAAATTGCATTGGAAAAATCTCCTCTGAAGTAAACTGGTCATTTCCCATGGTTGGTAAAGAGCAGGGTATCATGTGTGCTTTTATGCCTGTATCATCTAGCGCACTTATCTTTTCAACAACACTAAAATACTGATAAACAATAGAGATTACACTTCTACTGTGGAATATACGACATTAAATCCATCCAGTCTTTTATCTAAGAAAATATTAATTTGAAGAAACAAGTATCAAAGCAAATACCCTATTGCCAGAAAATCCAATAAATTCTAAAAGTCGGAGGATCCTTCCTGGTAAAAGTGACAGCATCTGAAATACATTTAAAAAAAAAAGGATAATTAAGAACATGTACACTTCAAAAAAGAAGTTAAATTGCTATAAATGTGAACCAAAAAGGCCAGCTACTATGTTAAATGCTATTACACATTAGTAAAAAAGTAAAACATGAAAGAACTTCAAAGTAAACATGCATGCTCAGAATTCTGATGATCATCCAGCATGAAAAAAGTAACACAGAGTCCAGCTGTACTTCTTTAGATAATAACAGATGTTTCTATCTTCAGCTGGTCAGAGTGGCTTAAAAATTGGGGGTCTTTTGGAATAAAAGCATTATCTATTTTAGTATTAGTTACAACCTACAACTGTCATCTTCCTTTACCATTATTTCATTTTATTGGGAGTATCACAGAAGCTCTGCTTATTCCTCCTGTGGGAGCACTGAATTAGTAGATCAGCAAGCATAATGGTTTTAGAAATACTAGCTATTGCTATCATCCTTTAGCCCTTGATTATATGCACTTTTGTGCCCTCTGTAACTGCATCCTCCATATCCTACACAACAAAAAATGTACAAACACCATAATCACCTTTTCAATGATCATTAAGAAGCAGGTCTACCTTGAGAGTCAGTTTTTAGAAAGCTCCATTCACCCTAACACATTCTGCCCATCAGACATTTCTTCTGTTAAGCCTCCTACTGAGAAGACTCCATGAAGGAGAGGCTAGGGCACTTATGAAAATAGTTGCTTGAATTTTAGAGTCTGGTGCAGATAGACCCGAGTTCTTCTGACCATACTCAGAACTGGCCATCACCAAGCTAGAATGATACAGAAATTAACATACTGGCAGAAATCAACTTTCACCATTGCCATGACAGATGTGAAAAGGTAAATGTAGCAAATTGTAAAGAAAATGCAATTTTCTTTTGCACAAACTCAGTAAACTACTGTTCATTCTTCTAACTATAATTATCTATGTGAATCTAGAGTATGTCACTGAAGCAAAAGAACGGGATATATGGGGGAGTTAGAATTAAACAGTCACTCCAGGTATTCTGTAACGACAGCACAAGCATCTTAAAAAATCCTGCTACACACAGGTAGATGCAGCTGCTTTTTCACTTCAGAAATACATACATTAGTTACTTGCGGAGAATGAAACAGTTCAGAATAAACTAGTAGAAACATCCCAGAAAGCATGCGTGCCAGAAGTTGCTGCTGGTTTCATATTTCATAAAATCTCCAAAGCCTATATCCCTATTTTACAGATGTGTAAATGTTAAATCAGATACAGTTCTGTTTATGCAAAGAAAGACAGTCCTGCAGAATTATCCCAAGGGCCTTTCTGTAGTGGAAAAAGTCATACCAAGTTGAATGCTCCAATTCCAAGATTTACTCCTCCTTCAAACTGGTAGTACGTTTCATTTTTGCTTTTGTTCCCCTGAGTCATCTGTAGCACCTGATGACATTCTCTTGTGATGGAGGAAAAAAAAGGAGGGAAGGTAAACACAACATAGGAATTATATTAAGTATAATCACTATGATTGCTACAAAAATATTCCTTTATATTTTGGGTGCATTAATGCCACTCCAACTGCTTATACCAACATTGAAGTTAAGTGTCTTTTAATAGCTTACTTGTATATTTGGTAACTCGTCCTAATTTTGAGGCCACCTTTGATAAAGTTGATCATATTTTCATCCTGGAAGAAAAAAAATTAACTGTATGTACAATATAACTGTATAAATACTGTGCGTTCAGCTATTACACATAACACATACATAAAAATCTTCCAGCTACATTTGCATTTATTCATAAGTCAATGGTCATTGGAAACACTGAAAATGTTTTTCAGTTACTAGATGCATCTGTAAGACTGACGTTAACACTTGCTCTAAGTTGTCAGGGAAACATTTCTTTGGTGTATGTTACAAACTTTAAAACTGAAGAGAGAGGTGGAAAAGAGAGTCCAAGTGTTTTAGGAGAATTTGCAATGTAAATAAATGAACCAAGAAAGCTCTCCACCAGATGGTGCTGTAGGAACTGGTTAAAACATTTGGAAATGGCGATTCTCACATACACAAGGAAGCCTACAGAAACGGGCAGAAGACAAACTGAAGAATCCCCTGAACAGATGAAATCCCATCGCTGATCAAAAGTAAGCACATGTGTTACTCAATACATATGCTTACTAACCTCTCGAAAAACCAAAACAAAACCACAATGTATGTGCCAGCAAAACTAGCTTCCTGAAAAGCAAGACAGTATTAGTTCAACAGGATGGTGTTTTTTCTCCTAGAATTCACACAAAAGGGGAACATATGCTGGCATTTCAGAAATGCACATTTAAATACTTAGGGACAGTATATACAAGGTGGAAAATGAAAAAGCACCAAAAAAAAACCCCCTCAGAACGATCAACCAAAGGAAATTCTGGCTTCCATAAAAGGATCGCCATTTCAGAAGACCTCATCTGTTTTGTCAGAAACACTGCAAGTGTTCCAGTACAAGAATTCTAGTTCCCTCTGAGTGGTTACATTTTTGTTATCATCACCATCCTAACATGAATCATGGTCAGCCAAAGATGAAAAATATGGGGCAGGACAGCAATCAGCAGCATGGGGTATTATAGTCAAAAGCAATACAGAGGTGGTGTTTTAGAGAAAATATACATCTAAGGGTTTTTTTTATTGTTTTATACAGTCCTAACTCACCTCCAACAACTGTTTCAAAATTCTTTACATGCTTAAAAAAGAATCTACCCACCCACCAAAAATACAGAGGGCTGCTTCCACTTGGTTTGTAAAGGAGAGAGACAGCTATAGGAAAGGCTGACATTCCATTAATAATACTTCCTGACACTTCTGGCCAAATATTGAATCAAGTAGTTTATAAATATTTGCCAAAGGACCTTAGTATCTATGTGCCTTACTTCTTTCTCATATTTATATTGGAAGAGGTTATCTAAAATATAGTCAATAAACATTTGTTAAACACTCACATACGTCAAAAAAGTGTGACTAACAACTCCTGTTTTCAGGAATCAAATTTGAAATTGAATTTGAAAACTCTGTAGCATGAAGTCCCTGAAACACAACCTAAACCAATAGCACCAGACAGTACAAAATACCAGATCTCTCTGTGAGCTGAACTGTTACCTCAGCAATGCTAAGGCATGCCCATTTTATAATCGTTCATTACTGTATTATTCCTGACACCACATCAAAGTGCACAAAGAGCAAGACTGAACCGGAAATTACATGTGTGTATCAGCTGAAGTTTTGTTAGCTGGGAAACATTCTACCCGTTCGTGCAAAAAATGACTTGCACTTTCAAACAACACACCTCCTCATACTTGAACATATTTTTATACAGGCACTGGACACTGTCTGATGCGACGCAAATCATTTAAACATACCACCTTGTATAAAACAGCAATATACCTTAGGGTGATACCTTGGTACCTGAATATCAATAATGTCTTTGCTTATTCATACAAACAACGAGAGAACTTTGCTGAGCAGCACAGGATTTACCAAACTTTCAATCATCGCCATGAAATAACCAGCAAAAAATTTGGTTTTAAATATCACATCTGTTGTTGGAATGATGTTTTCCAAGAACTAATCTCTCTCCATTACACAGCCACACAAAATCAAAAACTGACTTTACCTGTACGAAGGTGAGAGCTGCTTTCTGTAATAAGCATTCAGCATAGCAGATTTCAGCATGCATTTCCTCTATATAAGAAAGAAAAATTATTTACTATCAGCAAAGTCATTGTCAATATTGTCTTCTTGGGGTCAATGGAACAAACAAAATGCTGCCAAGACAAGGAAAAAAAAAAAAAAAAAAGCAAAATTCTGCTGTTGCCATTTCAATAACTGCTGAGTAATAGCTGTAACACGCAAATCCCAACAGAATTCTTCTACTTCCCTTCTTCTCAGACAAAACCTTGTCAGAGCTGACTTCAGTCTATGGCAAGAGCTACTTGACATTCTGGTAGATGGTCTCCTGTACTTTTCATTGATTCTAAGCTTAATAGCCTACAGCAACTAAGTCTTTCAGCCCTCCTTCCATGTGTTACAAGAAACTGCTGTAGATGAATGGTAACCCTCACTGAGATTCAGGCTTTTCCTACATCCACTGAGACATTATGAACAGGTTTTCAGCAAGTCATGCTCAACAAACTGAAAGCCCCAGGCAGACTTTCTGTCTTCATGCAGTAAAGTACATTCGATTTAACACACATGACACGAGTTGCTCCGCACCCATGCTGCAAGACCAGCCACATGCACAAGGCTGCTGTATGTACAGTGCATACGTGGTGAGTTTGATGTGTCCAAGTATTAAAGAGGATTCTTGTGCCAGGTTAGAAAAAAATGCATACTTGATTCTGCCTGAATCAGAAATAGGAGATCAGCATTTTCAGAGCCATGAACAATGTACTGATACCATTTCCCAAAACACCTTAAGGCAAAACAGACAAGCACAAAACTTGTTAATATATTCAGATTCCAATGCAACTAATGACAAGGATGTATTCCTCCGCATCAATGATTCTTAAACTTTTGGGAGCTGTCTTAAGTCAAAAAAAGGAAATTTCTCTTCAGTCCTATAATGTGTTGTGAAAGGCATTCCTTTCTTAATTCATGCATGCTCAGAGACAAAAAAAATTAGGCTGAATTCTCCACTGAAGCTCTGCATTCAAATTAGAAAAAAAAAAAGATTATACACATGGTTTGCATGTTTATTACTGTAAGACACTAGTCAAGTTACAGAGTTAAGCATATTTGTACACATTGGTAGGGGTAGTTTTGAGGTTTTTTCACTTTTTAACTATTATAAACCACTTACCTTCACTCAACTGATCCACTGTCTGTTTAGAAACCAGATTGGACAAGGATTCCACCACGGTGCTTCTTTTCCTGAATCTAAATAAGTTGTGCATGGATGAAAAGAAACCCATAAATTTCAACACAAACCTGAATTTAATTATAAGGAATTCTTAATCATTTCCAACCAAAATTTACAGAGATTCTTAGCAAAATGATCTTTTGTCAACTGTTTAAATTCTTTCATTAGTCTAAAGACTTGTAGGCCTCTAGGCTAAAAAGCCTATCCAACATTAAATGCATGCTTGCAACTTCAATTCATGTACTTTAAATGTATGATAGCTTCAACCCCACTTTCACTCACTGCAGAGGTGTCTCTGATGCTGGGCAAGACACTTGAACTGGACTTTGAAGTTTTATGAATTGCTTTTTTCTGTTTCTTAAACTTGCAGTCAGAATTAGAATGAAAAAATCAAAAGGAGCTCTGTTTTCAACATAAATGCTTCAGTATTCTGTGTGGTTTATGCCCAACAGAATGCCAAAACAATCACGTACTTTACTTCCAAGAGATCTCTACTGTACATGTTTTAATTCCAAAAATTAATTTTTGGAATTAAAAAATTATGAAACAACTCAGCTTTATGAAGAAGCTAGAGAAACAATTCTACATTTAGAAAATGAATGCACTCCGTAAGCCAGGGAACCACTGATTATAAATACCAAGTATTAGCTTATAATTTGTTTACACTACTCTTCACATTGACAATTGTGGGATCCTGACAACAAGATTATGACATTACAAGTTAACATAATGCATACAAGAAAACAGTCAATTAAGGTACATGTAGTTCTGGTAATTCTTCACCTTTGAACATTTAATTGCCTTCCTCTTGCATTTTTATGAGTTTTGCAACAGACTAGACCGGAGTACTCATGAATTAAAGTTCATATCCTGCAGAGATGAAATCCTGTACTGCAGCTGTCTAGACTACAGGGACATCTAATCTTCAGACACACTAAACAACATAGTTCAGATGAAACTGCAAATTGATAGCACACCTAAAAAAGATGCAGGAACTGCTGACCCCTTCTCTTCTTAAGATAGTATCTGATAATGTTTTCTGATTTCCTTTTTTTCCCCCATTGCTAAGATGATGATGTTAAATGTCTAACATTTGGCAGTCATTTCTTGGGAGATCATTTGTGATAAAATATGGCCTGACCAATATGATAAAGAAGGGGCAAAGCAGAAATAATTTCTATTATTGTCAGAGGTTTTTTAAACACTTTAGCTTTCACAACCAATTTTCTAAGGTTTTTTAAATTTAAAAAATAATGATCACTAATAACTTTCATTTTCTATTCTATTTCATTGCTGTTCAAAGAAAGACCAGAAGCAAAATGTTCAGTTCAGATAATTTCTGATGTGAATAATAGCTCTTTAAGGTAAGCTAAACACATTTGTAACAACAATAAAAAAATGTATTTGGTTTTCAGAAGAAACACTAGTACAAGCTTAATTGTATTAGACTACTGGTTCAACCTTTGGGAATAACTTTTTTAAAGAGAGTGTTTTCATGCTGAAAGGAAAAATCCAAAATATAGGCCTTTAAATTGTTGGAAAACAGAAAGTCACAGTTGTCAATAGCTCAGACAGTTCAATCGTGTAATGTCAGCTTATATGTAGGTCTACACTGTGAACCAACCATTTAACTAACTTTAGTGGCTGTTAATACCCAGACACAACAAGTCTGTTGTTTCCACAATACCGTGTGGAAAAATATCTTCTCCAGTAGTAACTGTGTAGTGGGACTTATTCCACCTTTACAAATTTAGACCACAATCATACAGACAAGAGTCTGCTTTAAAAGCATACAGAGAACTGGGGTATCTCGCGAAGAATGCTTACTGGGTTTAGTATCTCATAACAGTCATTGCTTGGGCTTACCTTTGGCAGGTTTGCAAAGCCTCCTTCATTGTAGAAATTCCCACTTGTATATCCTGCTGTTCAAAGGTCATAGCAGCTTGCATAACTAAAATAGTGCTGTATCCAAGTGCATGGTACATACTATCTTTGGACCTAGGGAAAACATGAATCTTACGCATTTAAGCGACACTTTACAAATTGCAATACAAAGTTAAATGCAGAGGCACTTGTATTAATTTGTGAAAAGACAGAAGAATTAAGCAGGAAAGTAAGAGACATGAGAATATAACCTAGTAACATCATTTTCCAATGGATGCTGCATGTCTGCCTACACAGGGTAGTGTCACAGCAAATTCCAGAAAATATCCCACTAGGGTTACACGAACATTTAGATTTAATTAAATACAATTTACAGTCCACTGGTATATCTATTTAATTTAGTTAAGCCTTGACATAAACAGTTGTTCACATGCTTTCACTTAACGTGAGCAAGGACATTCTTCTAACATTATTACGTGATCCGAAGACAAAATCTACATTTGTGTCGTAAAAATGTCAGTACACACACATGCTCAGTTCTGCATACAAACTACACTGAACTAGTCTGGCTCTCACAGTGTAATTATGCCATTACAAAAAAAATTGTTGGAAAGGGCTTAGGGAGGTCACATACAACTGCAGCAGCATTATTGCCTACATTATGTCAGGCGAACACAAGTTTTGCCTAACCAAGTTTCAAGAAGTTCAAGAAAATGAAGACTGCATACTCCTTTGGCAGCCTCTCTGGGTACTGTACTAGTAATGTACATTCTTCCAGTGTCCAGTTTGAACCTCTTAAGTCTCATCTTGTGGAGACTTGACTCTTGTTTTACCAATTGGCACTTTGGAGAAGGATGCCTCTGCAACTTTCCCTCAACAGATCCAGACCCCTACCAGATTAATGCCCAAGTCTTCTTTTTGTCAAACGGAACCAAAGCCATCTGAGTGAGTCATAGGGTTGTAGATAAACCGTATCTTCTAGATATGCTGCTAGCTCTCTATTGAATCATCTCCAGTTTCCTCAACATCTTTTCTTCCTTCTAAATCAAGGAGTCAACCACCAAATGCAAGACAAAAATCTTTAACAGAGTCAAAGACAGACCTTTGGGCTAAGTTTTTATTTCTCAAATATATCAGCACTTACCCTACAATTTTTACAATATTTAAGGACTTAAGTTTCAATTAAAGGCTATTTTTCAGTAAAACAATTGCGTTTTTTTTTTTAAAGGCAGCTTTTTGTTTCTTAAAATAATAAGTTCAGAGTTTATTAGCAAACATCACTTACAACAAATTATTTGCAGTACATAGAAACACTAACACAAAACAAGGGAGTTTTTTGTTTTACAATGCAAAATGAGATATACAAAAAACATTTGGGCAATACGTGTGTGCATGTATCTAGCGATACACTCAGGCACAATCCTTGCATGTAGAACTTATTTTGCAATACTACCCAAAAATAGCTTTAGCATACACACAAGTGCAGGTGGCCCTTCTCAAAGCATTGTTCTATTACAAATAACACTACACAATGCTCCAAAAAGAGAGCTGGAGTCTAACTATGGCTAATTTTAAAAGATGATATTCCTGCCTACCACCTTCCTCACCTGAGCTCTCCACAGGACCAAAAGCAAACACTTGATAGCTGTGTCATCCTTCTCATGTTTCCTTCAAAGCTGGTCTTGAACTTCCTCATACAACACCAACACATCACTCTTAATTCCTTTTTTACTAGCATCAAACTGCAGAGCAAGAACATTACTCCCCTCTATTAACACAGGCTACATATCCCTCTTGCCAACACATCCCTCAATATCCTGTGCTTCTTTCAGACACAGCCAGGAGAAGAATGGCAGATGGGATTCAGATCCCAGTCCTAAAGATCAGCCACCCAGACTGCCTCCCCACAAAGTCATAGATAAGACAGGTTTCACCTATGAACCTCTACATATTCTTCAATTCCCTACATCTGCACTGCCATGCTTTTCTTCTCAGTGGAAGAAAGGCAACAAGGGAACAAGAAGAATTAGTCAGAAGATCGAAAGATGAGCTTAAAGATAAACGCCAGACTCAAACATAATATAAAACACAACAAAAAGAGTATTCTGGAGTTTTGTTCCAGCTCTTCTGTATTGTCAAAAGCAGTTTCATTGTAACAATTATTTGATCAAAGATGCATTGAACAAGGTCTTGCTCCCCAGCTTTTCCCCTCTGCGTGAGGAAAGGCAGCTTGAATGATAAACTCTAACATAACAATTCAGTGCTTCATCAACAGTTTTTGAGACGGTTTTAATGACCCAAAAAATAAATAAAAAAACCCCAAATATGGAGAAATGCTTTTGGACAAAAGAGAATAAATTAAAACTGCTATCTTCAGAGGCTTTAAATTAATCTTCATGTACTAGATACTATCTGTTTACAACAACGTCAGCAAATAACAGAATCTCACCATGGACGAAGTAGTTCCAGCGCTTCAGAGAACTTATTGTTTAGAAATAAGTTCAGTGCCATTGAACATTCTTCCAGAGCACACTTCAGATCCATCTTGGATGCCCTAAGAAACAGATTCTTAGTTTACTCAAACTGTAAATATAAAAAAAAAATAAAACCATATCTTTACCTTATGTAACCCAGAAGGTGTAGTGATTTTGTTTTATTTCATTTTCAAAATTCAGCTTTTCAAAACCAAATCATATGCTTAACACTTCATGTTACAAAGGCGCACCCTCTGCTTATTTAAGTGACGTTTATGGCTTTGCCCTCCTATTCTTACCAGAAAAATTCTCTAAAGTTATCAGTGTGTTCAAGCTCTCAATCTTTCCCATCAGTTCAAATGCTGTTCCAGACTGTATTCATATCAGAATCTCAAGGGAGGTCACAAGATAATATTTTCATCCAAAAAAGCAGTAAACAGACACTCATTCAGAAAACAGGTATACTAAAAATAGTCCTGTCAGAAATCTGCAGATATGCCTAACGCTTTTGTTCGTCCTAATTCACTTCAAGTAAAATCACTTGCACTTGCTTAAGCAGAAGCCATCTCAACAAACCCACTCTTTGGCCAGTTCTGCCTGAAATACTCAGGAGCACTCACAAATTATTCCATGGGCCAAACTGGGGGCAAACTGGACAATCACGGTAGTGATGTACAGCTAGAAGCTACACAGCCATCAACGTGCACAGCTGGATCTGGAAAAGATAATCTTTCTACAGCTTTAAAACAACAGGTTTAAACTAGATAATGGGCTTTATCCAAGTAAGGTTAAGCAGTGGTAAGCAACAGATCAGGTCAATGGGATAAATATTTAAGTACTGACCAGAGGAGAAGAACCCTAAAGGAGGAATTTAAGAAGAGAACAACAGAGGAGTGCAGCTGCTCTAAATCTAGCAGTAACACACATACAAAATAAACAAAGAAAGAGGTGGACATGAAAATATGACTGGACAGGGGGTTTTTCACCCTCCAAAGAACAGTGTTAAAAAATATTAAAAGGCTCACTTAAAAAGACTAAAAGTTTTTTTAAAACACTCAATTTTATTAGTTAATTCCAGGAATACCATCTGCTAGTGAAAAAATGCCAAATAAGTATTTTTTATCTAGATCTAAAGACTCATTTTTTTTCTAGTACACAAGCAGGGACCTGAGTTAGTCCCTTAATAACACATTATCCCTACCCACTATGTGTTTCCATGCTTCTATATCTTCTTTTCACATTTGTGTTTATCGAAACTCTTTCACTTCATCCATGCCTAGTTAGATTACTCATTCCATTTGCTCTGCCCTTCCTGCTAGGAAGAATGGGTTAGTTGTTTTCAAAAGGTTTTCAAGAAGGTAAAAGAAAAGGGTGGGAGGAGAGTCGGCGGGGGGAAATTTTCCTTCTTTTAAATACCAAATTGGCAGCAGATGTCTTTAGGGACAAAATAAAAAACCACCACCACCACCACCACCACCACAACACCAGTAACTGAAGTTACTAGACAGCAATAATGAGTTTTTATTCTTTCACACTTGCACACTACAACCTAGCACAACCCAGCAGTGACTAGCACTGAAGTAGTGGCCTGTTCCAAGTGTCTTCCCATACAAATGCCAGGGTCCCTACCAAGGTGGGTGGAATCTTCAAAATTACAATGGGCAAATTTTGGTCCTCTCCCCCTTGCAGGCATGTTTACTAACTTTGTGGTGGGCCAAGAGCTCTGTCAACTACGAGAACAGAAAAACCCCATTCGAGGCAATGTTCTGCTACACAGAGTATGGAGAATTATGAACAGTCATCTGAAGTCACAGAGGGAAGAGAATGGCAAGCCAGACATGTATAACCACAGAGTTCATAAAACAATCTGAGGGAAGGCAGATCACTGGTAACTACAGGTAATTTAACAACTGATGACTGCTTTATGCACTTAGTTTCAAAGTATTTGTGTTCAGCCTCAAAAGAGTATGCTTCTCATGTGAGAAGCAACAGCAGAGAAATAGATTAAAGTATTACAGTACTCCACCACTGCAGCAATATTCTGATGGCAAGGATCGAGGTGTAAGGGCAACATTTTGTTTCCAACTGCTTTACTAAGCCTCAGCTTAGTGAACAGAAATGCATTTTCTGTACTTTACTTGTATGTTGTAAATCTGATCACTTCCTGCAATCAGAAACTGCTGGAACTTTCCCTGGAAGGAAAATCTAATCTTTATTTCATTTAAGACACCAGGGAACTGATACCATTTTAGCTACAAGTGTGGACGGTTTGCCATCAGGCTCCCAAATCCCATCACACCACCAGCTCTAGCATCACCACAGTACATATCAGTATTTGCGTAATGATTCCATAAACAAGGGTCTTTAAACAACCTGGCACCATGTCAAAACTATCTCTTCCTAGTTAAATGGGTAAGCAGCAGATCTCTCCAGCACTTGGCTATCACATTCTTTCCCTTTGTTACAGACTAGCTCCCCTGATGCTGCCTGTATGTGACAAATGCCTGCAGACAATGCAAACATTATTCCTTAACTCCATATATTGACTCTTCCCTGCATCAAGCACGCTTATGAAGTTACTTTGCCACTTCAGATATAAAACTTGGGAAGCTAATTTTCTTAAACTGTTATTTCTGGTAAGTGAATCATATTCTCTACCGGAATGTCTCATTCCTGTTTCATTACTCTTCACATATATTTTCTGCTGTTTTCCTACATCCTGCAGCAGAGGAACTTAACCAGAAGGATTCATTTCAACTCAGACTCATAACTTGATACCAGAACAGTCAGAAGAAAGGGGCACACTGACTCAGAAGCAACTTGGCTATCTTTGCTGGCATTTCTGTGAAGAGGCTCAGAATAAGCACATTTCCTATTCTACTCCCAAAACATCACAAACTAGTTTCTACAGCAAGTTACTAGACTGATGAACAGTTCAGTCAGTAATGCTGACTCACACTCTCTTTCTGACTCATGTTGTTTTCCTTCTATCTTATTTTTTTCCCTACCTCCACATAGTTTTCCTGGAACTGACAGGAACTTTATACATTTTATCACATTAGATGAGCATATTCTTTAATTTACCCCAGAACAGTTTAAATTAACACTACTTCAGTGATATTATTATGGATTTTACACTTATTGTTGTGGTTTAACTCCAGCCGACAGCCAAGTCCACGCAGCCACTTGTTCACTCCCCCACCAGTGGGATCAGGGAGAAAACTGGAAGGGTAAAAGCTGGAAAACTCATGAGTTGAGATAAAGACAGTTTAATAGGGAAAACAACAGCCATGCACACGAGCAGAGCTAAACAAGGAACTAATTCACTGCTTCCCCTGGGCAGGCAGGTGTTCAGCCACCTCCAGGAGAGCAGGGCTCCATCACAGGTAAGTGTGACTTGAGAAGATAAATGCCATCACTCCAAATGTCCCCCGTTCCTCCTTCTTCCCCCCCTTTTTATACTGAGCATTATGTCATATGGCATGAAATATCCCTTTGGGGCCCAGTTTGGATCACCTGTCCCTGCTGTGTCTCCTCCCAATATCCCACATACACACAGTCTCCTCACCAGTGTGGCAGTACAAAAAGCAGAAAAGGCCATGGCTGTGTGTAAGCCCTGTCCAGCAATAACAAAAACATCTCTATATTATCAACCCTGTGTTCAGCACTAATCTGAAACACAGCCCCATACCAGCCACTGTGAAGAAGGTTAACTCTACCCCAGCCAAAGCTAACACTTATCCACCCCTTATTCCATATTCTTTAAGTCACACCAGATTTCATGCTTCCCAATATCCCATGACCTTCCCTACTTATCTGTTTTGATACATATACAGACATCACTCTTCTAGTCTGTGGAACACCTCTGTCAAATGTTCATAAAATGTCCACAAAAAAAATGTTTGTTGAATTCATGTAGCCTATAACTATGGCCTTCATCCTTGGTAACACCTTTGCAGCCAGGCAGTGATGTCTTGCCACACTGTAGCAACCCAGATGGGTTTATCCCGAGGTTGCCAGTTATTCTGCTTCCATTGCCGCCACCACCCACACAGGGCCACCACCCGTGAATCAGCACAGAGGTAAAAAACAAGCATTGGCCATTTCTCTCGTTCAGCAATGTCTAAGGTCAACTGGATGCCTTTCATCTCTGCGAACTGACTCAATTCATGCTCTCCTCCAGCAATTCCTGTGACTTGTCATAGGGGACTCCATACAGCTGCTTTTCCACAAGACAGAAGGATTCATCAGTAAATAGGGCATGTTGCTTCTCAGTTTCTGAGAATTTTTTACATTGTGGGGCCTCTTCAGCACACGTCTGGTGACATTCCAAAAATCTCTGCCTTCTGGCCAGTCCATGATCAATTCTGTTTCCTGGATGACAAGGGTTTCCTATCCAAACTCTTTATATGATCAGTGCAAGCCCTTTACTCCACGTAGCATCTCCTGCATGATTTATAGAGGAGACTCCCTTTGACCATCCAATTCAACACAGGTAACCATCGTGCCAGAAGCTGTGTTTCAGTACCAATCATCTCCAAAGTGGCTCAGACACTTTGGAAGCTGCCAGTATTTCTTTTTCCGTTAGAGTGTAGTGGGCTTCAGATCCTCTGTATGCTCAGATCCAAAAACCTAGAGGTCAGCCTCAAGACTCCCGTGGTGCTTTCTGCCAGAGGCTCCAGGTAGGTCCATTTTCCCCAGCTGCAATAAAAAGCACATTTCTTACATCTTGCCCAAGGGCTACAGCATGAACTATCTCCTACTTGATTTGTTCAAAGGCTTGTTGCTGCTCAAGGCCCTTTTGAAATCATTCTTCTTCCAGGTCACTTGATAGAGAGGGCTTAAAATCAGACTGCAATTTGGAATGTGCATTCTCCAAAATCCCACAACACCTAAAAATGCTTGGTTTTTTTTCTTGTTAGTTGGTGGGGACATCACTGTTATCTTATTAATAACATCCATTGGGATCTGACAGTGTCCATCTTGACATCTGATTCCTAAAAGCTGGATTTCCTGTGTAGGTCACTTTAGCTTACTCTTGTTTTATGGCAAAACCAGCTTTTAAGAGGATTTGGATTATTTGCTTTCTTTTCTCAAAAACTTCTGCTGTATTTCCTCACAAAATGGTATTAACACATTGCAGGTGTTCCAGAGCTTCACTTTGTTCCAGCACAGTCTCGATCAGTCCGTGGCAGATGACAGAGCTGTGTTTCCTTCCCACAGGCAGTCGATTCCAGTTACTACTAGACACAGGTGCAAATAAAAGCACACTGTGGCCTGCACTCTGCTGCCAAAGGGATTGAGAAAAACACAACAGCAGTATCAACTGTGGCACCACTGGGCTGCCTTTGACTCCAGCTTGTATTCAAGTTCCAACATGTCCAGCACAGCAGGACTCAGAGGTGGTGTGACTTCATTCAGGCCACAATAGTTTACTGTCAGCTTTCATTCTCCACTGGACTTTCACACGGGACATATGGGGCTGTTAAAGCGTAAGTAGGTCCTTCTGATCACTCCTTGGCTCTCTAGGTCACAAATTAGTCTATAAATGGGAATTACAGAGTCTATGTTGGTGAAATACTGCTTCTGGTGCAGTGTTGCTGTAGCAATTGGCACCTCCTGTTCTTCAACCCCAGAACAAAAGGGAGGTCTGAAATTTCCTCCATCTCCAGGACAGGTATGCTGAAAGCCCACTAACAGCCTTTTGAATCCTTGAGATATATTCTCTCCTTATCTCACAGACTTATCTCTCTCCTGAGATAAGTCTGTGCCAAGGATGCACAAAGCCTCTGGTCCCGTCAAGACAGGGTACTTCTGCCACTCACTCTTAGCCTCCAGTACAGTCAGCTGTTTGGATCTCCAAATGGATTCCATCCCTACATAGCTTGATGACATTAGGGTACACTGCGCACCAGCGTCTCCTAAAGCCTTGTACTCCTGGGGGGCTGCTGCGCCAGGCCATCAAATCTACACAGTCCAATAAACCTGGTTATTCCTCTCCTCCCCCCACGTGGAGGCAGGGCCCCTCTAACACTGGTCACAAGGTTCCCTACTAACACCCTGCAAAAATGGACTAGAACTTCTCTCCATCTGTTACAATCTGGTTTAAACCCAGAAGAGCAAAGAAAACTAAGTCTCTGTGTACAACACAGAAAGAACTTTCAAGGTTCAAAAGATACCCAAAAAATGCCACTAAAACCAAACGTGGTTAGATGTTGGTGCCAAAAAAATTATATATTTTATTTAATAGTAAGGGAGGCAAAGAGAAGAGGGAGAGGGGAGAAAAGGAAAAGGAAAGGTGGAAAAAGAAAAAGGAAAAGGAAATAGAAAAAAGAGTTGTGCGTGGGTGATGGGGGGACAGGGAAAGAGTGACAGAGGTTAGGTAGAAGAATAACACGCTTGCGGGAGTCCCAACGACATCTCGTTCATCCCCTCCATCTGGACTTGCTGGTGACAGTCCCTCGCTGCTGTGCCATGCCATGCCAAAAAGTATAGAATCCTATGGAGTAATACATGTTTGGGCCAGGTGCCCAAACATGTTTGCACCCACGTGCCTCCCTTGCAGGGGGCCAGTTTGACACCAGCTCTTGCAAGACTCTGGATCTGTTGCATCATGCTGCAGTGCTCTGGCACAGTGTCTGGGGACCCCTTTGGGAGGCCTCTGTGGCCATGTCACCCTCTCTGTCCTTCATGTGGATGCAGCTTCTCCCCAGGTGAAGGGGCCCCTCAGTTGAGCTGGTCTGCACAGCGGAGGATGGAAAGTCACTGTGCCTCTCACCAGAGGCTCTCCATCACACAACCAAAGCCTCTCCTCCCCCCCCATCCACGTGAGGGTCTGTTTGAACCTGGCAGCTGATAGCCCTGGGGCTGTGGTCTCCACTCCAAAGGTGTTAAGCATTTGCTCTGTGCGTGTATTCTTCTACCCCAACCCTGAGTTGTTACTTCATCTTATCTTCAGCAGTGCAGGGCCTCAGTCAGGGCCCCATTCAGGGTGTGGTGGTCTTCTCTGCACCTTTTGTAATACAGTTTTGCTACAAGAGGCATAAGTTCTTAAGGAAAATGTTTAAGTCATAAACGATAACATTTCAGTCTCCGACACTACAAAGTCAGTAGTATGACTGGACCTTTCATTCTGCCTGAAAAAGTGTTCACTGGAGACTGAAACAGCAACTTTCTTGGAAAAACTCTCAATTATGGTTGTTTTTCCCTGCAATTCCTGCACCTGTGCATCTAGTATCGAGGTAGGTTATCCATCCCACTTCCTTGTATCATCTGCGCAGTCCTGCAGGTAAAACCACAGGTGCGTATCTTCTATATCCTCCCGCTGGAGCAAGAGGATACCTGCTGTCAGCTGGTGAAATACAGGCCCACACAGATCGGGAATAGGACATATTCCCTCTGAACTGCTGGAGCTCCTGAGTATTTTATCAGTTAGTGTCACTGGTCACCAATCTGGTGTCTATATTCAGTACTGCAGGCACCTTTGTGCTTTGGGAGTCACCTGCTGGAAACAATTAATAATCACATCTTTGTTCTTTGTTCCTTAGAGGAACAGCCTATGGGGGAGACAAGTTCTCCACAGATGCAATGATAGAGGAAGGAATACTTTCTTCATATTCCCTGCGTTGCCAAATTGCATCACCTGCTGTTGGCAGTGCATCATCTTTCCAACTTACTGTTGTCAACGGGTTTCGTGTGCCCTTGCTGCACTCCGTAGGAATTTCTGCCACATGGGTAACTGACACAAGACATGGTCTGGATCTGTGAGGACCTGAGCATTGTCCATATCAAAATACATAATTTCTTGCACAGATAATTCCTTTAGGAATTGAGTAACTTTCTCTACTGCAGTTCATCTGCCTAAGTTACAAGGAATATCATCTTTATATGAATACCTTTCCCCCTCACACTTGATAAGAATCGCCTCCAGAGACTAAAGACTTGTGTCTTTTTTCCCATTGCTTTGTCAATGTCAGGGTCCTTAGCAAGTGATCCCAGCCTGACTTCCTTACCCTCTCATTCCACACTGTTGGCTCCACTATCGCACCAGCAGACCAGACAAACAGTAATAAACTCACGGATGACAGCTGCAATATTTTCGTGTCTCCCAGAGCTCACTCACGGATAGGGATCACATCATGTCTCTTCTGGTTCCTGTTATGGCCTTGATAATGGCTCTGAAAAATCGTCCTTGTGATGGTCCTGCTTCATCATCTTCACCCTCCTTGTCCTCCTTGACTGTTTTTGACTGGGTGACTTTCATGTACATTTCTTCTGCTCCTGTGCAGGAGCCGCTGACACCAGCCCATGTTGATTCTCTGCTTCAGTGGTTTCAGCGGCAGTGCCTGTCAGTGGGAGTAGAGCAGTCACAGTGTCTGTCAGGTGGCTGGAGCAGCTTCAGGGCCTGTTGTTGTCTCATTCTCAGATTTAGAGACCTTCTTTTCCTCCTGCAGATACCGAGCAGTGTTGAACACGGTGACAGGACACATTTCTTCAACATTTTACTAGTTTTTCTGGATTCTGCACTTGTTCAGGGGTAAGATGCAAGTACACTGAAGGTGCCCACTGCCCTAGATACTGGCCCATACAACCCCCCACACTCTGCCATTCCGAATTATCCAGCTTTTGGGCAGATCTCTGAGTAATGTTCTTAATTATTTGTCTGACCTTAAACAAGGCCTGAACCATATGCAACAACATGCTGGCTCCCAGCAAAAAAAAAAAAAA
>VXAD01008062.1:229385-272652 GCA_013399195.1 Dicrurus megarhynchus
AAAAAAAAAAAACCAGGCTGGTTTCAAGAGTAGTCAAAGGATATTCAAAAAGCTTTAAAATCTTGACTACTGTAACCAGCCTGGAAGGAAAAAAAGGAGAAAAATACATAGGAAGGTGTCACCCCCATAGGCTGTTCCTCTGAGGAACAAAAAACAAAGATGAGGTTATTAATTGCTCCCAGCAGGTGACTCCCAAAGCACAAAGGTACCTGCACTACTGAATATAGACATCAGATTGATGACCAGTGACACTACCATATGATAAGCCCATCCTATGAAATACGCCACAGAGAACACGTACTGCAAGTAAAGCACTGCTGATATAATACAGACAAAACATGAGCAAATAAATCCACATTGTAACTAGCAACTGTTAAACCAATACAATGAAGGTTTATAACAATTTTATTTTAACACACTCTGGTCAGATCTGTCCTTGTCTCAACCCTTTGTGCCCCACACTGAACACCAAAGGAGACTGTTGTGGTTTAACCCCAGCCGACAGCCAAGCCCCACGCAGCCGCTCACTCACTCACAGCAGTGGGATCAGGGAGGGAATTGGAAGGGTAAAAGCTAGAAAATTTGTGGGTTGAGATAAAGACAGTTTAATAGGGAAAACAAAAGCCATGCACACAAGCAGAGCAAAACAAGGAATGAATTCACTGCTTCCCATGGGCAGGCAGGTGCTCTCCAAGAGAGCAGGGCACAATCACGCATAATGGTGACATGGAAAGACAAACGCCGTCACTCTGAATGTCCTCCCCTTCCTCCTTCTTCCCCTGACTTCATATACTGAGCATGATGTCATATGGTCTGGAATATCCCTTTGGTCAGTTGGGGTCACCTGAATCACAGTATCACACAGAATTAACTAGGTTGGAAAAGACTTTTGAGATCATCAAGTCCAACCCACAACCGAACACCACCGTGTCAGCTAGACCATGGCACTAAATGCCACATCCAGTCTTTCCTTAAATACCTTCAGGGATGGTGACTCCACCACCTTCCTGGGAAGCCCATTCTAATGGCCAGTCACTCTTTCTGTGACAAAATTCTTCCTAATGTACAACCTGGACCTCCCCTGGTGCAGCTTAAGACTACGTCCTCTTGTCATGTCACTGGTTGCCCGCAAAAAGAGTCCAACCCCCACCTGGCTACAGCCTCCTTCCAGGCAGTTGTAGAGAGTAATAAGGTCTCCCCTGAGCCTCCTCTTCTCCAGGCTGAACACTCCCAGCTCCCTCAGCCACACCTCATAGCACTTGTGCTCCAGACCTCTCATCAACTCCACTGCCCTTCTCTTTACACATTCCAGCAGCTCAACATCCTTCCTAAACTGGGGAGCCCAGCACTGGACACAGCACTCAAGGTGCGGCCTGACCTGTGCTGGGTACAGGGCGACAATCACAGCCCTGGTCCTGCTGGCCACACTATTGCTGACACAGGCCAGGATGCCATTGGCCTTCTTGGCTACCTGGGCACACCCTGGCTCATGTTCAGCTGCTGACAGTCACTACCCCCAGGTCCCTTTCTGCCTGGCCACTGTGCAGCCACTCTGCCCCAGCCTGTAGCGCTGCCTGGGGCTGCTGTGGCCAAAGTGCAGGACCTGGCACATGGTCTTGTTAAACCTCATATTGCTGGACTCAGCTCATGGATCCAGCCTGTCCAGGCCCCTCTGCAGAGCCCTCCTGTGCTCCAGCAGATCAACACCTGGCATCCACGAATTTGCTCGTGGTAGCCTTAATCTCCCCATCCAGATCATCAATAAAGCTATTAAAAAGGACTGGGCCCAACACAGATCCCTGGGGGACAGCACTAGTGACCAGCCACCAACTGCATGCAGCACCATTCACCCCTCTCTGGGCCCGGCCATCCAGCCAGTTCTTAACCCAGCAAAGGCTGCACCTGTCCAAGCCATGGGCTGCCATCTTCTCCAGGAGAGTGCTGTGGGAGATGGTGCCAAAGGCTTTGCTGAAGTTCAGGCTGAAAACATCTACCACATCTACCAGGCAGGTCATCTGGTCATAAAAGGAGATCAGGTTGGTCAGGCAGGACCTGCACCTCCAAAATCCATGCTCGCTGTCCCTGTTGTGTGCCCCTCCAACCTCCCCCATGTGTGGAGGCCAGTGGGCCTGCAGTACTAGGGACTAAGAGTGTCCATTGGTGGGACAGTCCCTAGTACCAAAGGTCCTCCCCAGGTTAGGGAGACAAAGAGGCTTTCCCCCAGGATGCTTTGTTTTGCTATGCTAATGTATCCCAGTTCTGCTTCCCTGGTTGGCCTGCTGGCCTCCCTGCCCCTTTATACCCAATACACCCATGCTCTGGAAAGTCCTCTCTCCCCTGTTCCCCCATTGCCCCATCGCCACTCCCTCAGTTTCCCCAATGGCTCCCATTCCCTAGTGCCGCCTGTGTACCACCCCTGTGCCCTCAGATCATTGGTCCCTGATGCTCCCTCCGCTCCCATATACAGACCGGCACCCTCCCATGTTCTTTGTCTTTGTCCCTGGACCTCTTCAGGTGCGTGGCTGCAATAAACCTCTCCGGCGGAACCCTACACGAAGACTCTTCCTGCTCCTTTGCCGTCAACTTTACTCTTAAGCTGTCTGGTGTGTGTGTGTGCATGTGTGCTGTGTGTCTGCACTGCCAAGCGGCTTCGTACTGAAGACACTTCCGAAGGTTGCGGCACCTCGCCATCCACCCCACCGCGACACCCATGCACTCCCAGCCTCCTCACCACTGTGGTAGTACAGAAAGCAGAAAAGGCCTTGGCTCGGCAGTTACAAAATCATCTCTGTATTATCAACCCCGTGTTCAGCACAAATCCAAAACAGCCGCATACCAGCCACTGTAGAGAAAGTTAACTCTACCCCAGCCAAAACCAGCACAATCTCATTCACTTCAAAATGAAAAAAGGAACAGAAAAATCTGCTATATTGAATGTTACACAAAGACAGTAACATCACATTACAAGCAGAATAAAATGCGACTGTGTTACAGTCCAGACGTTTTAGGGATACTTTTTCCCCAACACATAGCATTTTTTACGTTTTCCTCTCACTACTGTTTCAAACTTCTTTTATGGAAAAAAGAGGAAATGTTCTGAATTCCAGCAATAGTTTGTGTATCTTGAGCTTGGTGCTGAACTACTCATGAAATTGTTCCAATTCAGAGGGGATATACTGTCCATAAGCAAGTTATTAGCAACTTTAAGTAGGTTCTTCTAATAAACTACTTGGAACCACAAAAGAAACAAAGCATAAGAATATGACCTGAAAATCCCCAGATATATTGGAATACTCACTATTAGTCAGTTCTCAGGATGTACACAGACAAGAACATTACTAATTTAAAATGTCAAAACAGTTTACAGCTTAAGCCACTTTCCTTTCCCCCCCCCTACAGATTAATTAAAAAGGGAGCATAACTACTAGCCTAAAACAAATGAAAAGTCACTGTGTTAGTATTTCAAAGTTATTTAAATATGAGTAATGAGTTAGACAATGACATCTATCTCTCCACAGCAGGGTTCAGTGTAAGAGTACTCCTGAAGAGCCAATACATAGCTAAAATTAAACATTAACTTGGTACATGCTGCCTGTCTTTGTATTTGCAGAAGATTTAGCAAACTTTTAACAATCACTCCAGCTGCAATGATTTACCAACTCTTCTCTTGGAAGGGGATTCAGGAGCTAGAAATGGGCTTATTACAGGTAATAAAAAATTACCTGCAATCAACCACTGCTTTCCACATTTTATATTACATATTTAGGACTGAGTCCCACATCACTTTATTAATATCAGCTAGACCAAAATGTTCAAGCAACACTTAGCATGAATAGGGATTGAAGTACTTAGTTTTTAAACTTCTAAAACCCCTTGTTGGCTCTTTTTATAACACAGCCAAAATAATCAGCCTTACCTGATAAACAACACTGAATTGCCAGCAAATTGGTTTTGTGCAGCTACTGTTTTTATCAGTGGAATTCTCACTACAGTTACTGAAAATATTTGTAATTAGCAGGAATAAAGCAAAATTTCAAGCAATAAAACCCACAAAAATGTGAAACTAGCAATAACAACTTAATTTTAAGATAATCATATTAAGATGCAAATCTGACACAAACTAAAGGAATAAAAATAAGATCCTCTAAAAAATGTGGGGTATACAGAGAGAATGCTATTTTGAGTGTAAGTATCAGGAAAACAAGATGCATTACAATTACGAGAACATTTTTCCAGGACATAACTACTTTAGCAAACAAGTGACCCTTAGCATTTACAGAAGCTTAATCAGAAGAAGAATCTTTTAGATGCATTTGTTTCCATAAACTTAAAAAAACCCCACCCTGTATGTGAACTATAGTATCAACAGGTAAGGCTCCAAGAAGCTACCATCTGTAGTACTCTTCTTGAGCAACATTTATGCAAGCATCTGCTACAGTATTACTGCCAAGATAATGATAAAAAAACAGTTTTAAAATGGATTTCTCAGTTGGTTCTTGTCTTCTGCAGGAAGATTGTTAAGTCAAATAGTCATAATAGGCTGTCAAAATCTGATACCGTATCTATTCAGAATGCTTCTATACTTCCTGGAGTAGATCGTTCCCTTTGTAGCAATGAATTGGTTCAAGAAAACTCAATACTAAACTGTTTACATTCTACCATGTCAAAAAGAGTAACTATATTCCTGTCAGTTTTGAACAGTCATGACATGACTTCTTAATGGCAAGTAACAGTTTATCCTCATTAGAATCTATTCCATAGTTCCATTATCTTGGCTAGAAGGCTCTGGGTATTTTTGAACACTGCTCTACTTTAACTTTACTGATCCCTTGAAATGCCCAAGAACAGAGGTAATTTTAAAGCTTTTTAGATGATAGGATCCCTCTTCCTCTCCCTCCCTATATCAAGGGGACTATGTGCAGACACACTGTGCTTCTTCCACACATGTGGCACTGAGCTGTGTGCTGATGTGTACTGCCATGCCTGCTTAGCATAAAATAAACTCAAATCCAGCCCTTTGAGGGCTGGAACCCACTGTCTCCCTGGAAGACTTTCTCCCAGCCAACATCAAAAGCTGTACTAAAACTACACTATCAAAGGTCACAGTTTACAGGTCACAGAGATATCACTAAATCATCACTTCATGTTCATGTCTTGTGTAGCTTTACATTGCCAAAATGCACCTGATGTCCTCTTGCCTGGTTTTACTATACATCAAAGATCCAAAACATTTGAAAAATTGTCACTACCACATTACTACTATTTTTTTAGACTCAAATGACCCAGACACCTTGTATTACTGTAGCAAAGCATCATTACTGGTATCCTTCTTTTTGCTGCGTGTTTTAATTTTAAACTACGCTTCAGATTAGAAGTATGTCTCTAGGACAAGGATACTATCATCCATAATTCTGCAGTATTTAAAAATCATGCTTTAAGAAAAAGGAAATTGTTCAGGAACAGGTTCTTTGCTGTTGTTTTCTGTCAGTCATCAAACATTCAAACACTGGAAGTCCTGTCATAGTCTACTGCTACTGCTGTTTCAGTGAAGTGGAAAGAGTCATCCTTTACCACAGCAGAGAGACTTTCTCTCTGCCTCACTCTGTAAAATACCGGTACAAACCCCATATCTCTTATTTTCTTCAACTATTTAATCTTTGACCAACATGTGTCCATTCCTCTTGTGATTCAACACCTTGTCTCTATGTGTCATATTCTTTCAATAAGCTTTAGGCAGAAAATGCAAACTGTATCTCTGTGGGTAACAAGAAACATCTCTACTATGTTTGTTAAAGGAAACACCAGTGAACTACAGTTCTTAGGACCTATTTAATGTTCCTCCACAGAGAGGGTAGTCTCCTATGTCTGAAAAGTTTGCAGGATTGCTTATCTCCTCATGAAGATTTTTTCAATGTTTTGTCCTTGAAATATCTATTATAAGGCTGCATTTGATGTTTTTATATGCACAGCTAGGAATTGCAAAGATTTGAAATGTCCAACAGGAACTACTTTCACATTAAGACATCGATGTGTATTCATTACATTTGAGCAACCATACAGAAAACTCAGATATTACTTCTGCTATCTGGAAATACTTATTCAAATAAATTTCTTCATATTTTGAAAGCATTAGACTCCTCACCACTAAGTTCGTAATTTGAAAAGAAAAATGGCTTTTGCATCTTATCCCTCTCAACCACCACTCACATACAAGCCAACAGTAATACTTCAGTTTTCTGCCTAGTGCTGTGCCAAAATTTAGTTTGGATCCTTTCTCAAGGGACAATATTACCTGCTATAACTTCTATCAGTTATTTGCACAGACAAAGTTGTAACACAAGTCATCGAACTGAAGCTGAGATGCTTGTAGGAGATCTACCTACCTACCACAGAGCAGTGGGTTGCACTAGTTCTCATGGCAAAAGCCCACCAAGAGCATCATGACGTGAAGCAAAATAACTTGTTGCAAAATCCTACTGAGATATTCTGTTAGGTCTATGTTTTTTGTTCTAGATCATTTAGTGAAGGATGGCTGAAGGTAATACAATCCACTCACATATATAGGAAACGTTCAAAAAAGCAAAAGGAAATTGCTTTTTAGATGTGCTGGATATTCTTACACAAGGGACTGGTCTTAAATCTCACAAGTGAGAGACTTCTGTATGATTTGGTTTAAAACAAATACAAGCAGAAATATGCAATCTTCAGGAACAGTTTCTGTATCAAGTCTGAAACTAAGGAATTCTCGTGAACGTGTATTATTCTGAGGGATTACTGACATATGCAAGAAACTGCACACACAACTCAATCCCACAGTATCCTAGAGCTGGCATGTATCTTTCAGTATCTTGCTGGACAGGTACAGAACTCAGCCTCTGCAGGGCCACCAGGCAAGCCTCATGAAGCTGATATTTTATTATTTTGCCTATGGGCATGCTATGCATACCTCTCACCAATAGAATAATTCAGAAATGCGGAATCAAATTGAGTAACCTGTCTCACAGTTGGACATTTCTTGCTGCTAACATATTAAATCCTTGACATTAAAGGGATCACAGTATTTTTAAATGGCCAATCACATCCAGTTTATGAACCAAAAAGGATTCTTAAACCTTTTTTGTTAGTTTAAAGTAATACTGGAAAGATATAAGATCACGTGATCATATTTTTTGTAATGCCAACAGAAAAATTGTTGTAAGCTCTTTTACCATTCCACCTAAAACCCAGTCTTCAACACCACTTATAACTACGCAACAGAAAAATGGCTAAATGCCATAAGAAAAATGCCTTAAGCCATACAGCTAGGCATTTGAAATTATTTGCAATTTATAGAAATAATTTCCTATCCTAGGCTATTACCATTAATACAGAAAGTCTGAAAACTTCAGCCATCTGGTCACTACACTAAATGGTAACTTATGTTACCCATGTATTAAATCCACTAGTCATACCTCCACAGCAAATTCTGCATTCATTATGCACACATCCCTTTTTATGAGAAGCATGAATTTTAGGTAAATAAAATATTTATGGTAAGCACTGAAAAAAAATTCTTTCCAATGCAAGGCAGAGTTTATTCCTTTGAAGGCTTACTGTCTTCACTGTTTCAGAAATTCACCACTGGACGAGATAGTCTGTATGCTAAACATTCATTTAAGAAAAACCCAACTGGCAGCAAAACTATGCAGTGCTGTGCTGGCCAAATTTGCAAACAGGCAGAAATTACTTTAAAAGCTCACTATATTAAAATGCATTCAACATCAGGCAACTTTTTAAAAGAAAGAAACAAACAAAAATAATAAAAAAAACCCACCATAAAATGCACAATTGATGAACACCCCCTAAATGGTTATTTAGCTTAAATTACATTAGGTCACATTGTCCAGTGTTTGGGCAAAACCATCAGGGTAACACACTTATTTTCTCTTATTCCTCCCTTAGGACTTCCTCACACTGTATTTAAAATCTTACTCTATAGCAGAGAGACAAAGAGCACTGTTTCTACTCAAGCCCTTCCTGAGTACCAGCTTTCATTTGAATTTTCGGAGACACCTACCCACCCATAGAGCTGGTAAAGACAGCAGATGATGCAAACACCACGGTAGAAAGCAATGCAGATCCATGTGGCTGCACCTTCCTCCTCAACACTACCTGACTATGAGAAAACAGCATTTAGCCAGTTATTTGTAAATCTGTATCAGTGAATTCCTGGATCATTGCTGCAATACCAAGGGATCTGCCTATACGATCCTTTGAAAGATCAAGCCAACTCACCACTAGGGCATTTTCCTTTCCTTTAATAGCACTGGGGGTTTTGTTTCCTTGTTTTGGGGTTTTGTTTGTTGTTGGGTTTGGTTTATTGCTTGGGATTTTTAAAATCAAATTATTTCTTCTCCCTCACCTTACAGCTGTGGCAGAAAAGATGATGCAGAGCAAAAAGAAACAATAGCTAGCTGATATTACATATTTGTATACATAAAGAGAAAGCACTGAAAACAATTTTTCAAAAGGAACAGCTGCAGAAAAGGAGTTGGAGCTCTCAGAAAAACAGAGGCAGTGAGAAGGGAAGAGGTAACTGAGGCAGGAAAGAAAGAGGTAGTTGCTGCCATTGAAAAGCAACCATTATTAAAATAATGTGCATAAAAATGAGCTGAGACTGGCTTTACATTTTTTTATCTATACCTTAGCATTGTCAAAAAAAGGTCAAACTGATAGCTTTTCATAGACTACTGGAATTTCACTAAGAGAGGATTTTAATTGATCCATTGTTATACATTAACAGGTATAATGTTACATGTAATGTAACAACAAGGCAAGGACAAGGCTAAGGATAGCAGATCCTCTGTCTTACAGACCAGAAGCTTGGGGCAGGGGAAAACTGCTAGTATTTTAGGAAAAGTGTTTGCCCTCTCTTTCTTTTTAGAGCTGGAAGTTCCAGTTTTAGCTCTTCTAAACAAAACAGATTTACCTACAGATAACAATATTCTATTTTAGGAGTTATTACTACTGACAGCAGCAGAAATATTTGTAATGCTTTCTTGAATGAAATGCATTAAAAGACCACCAAACAAACAAAAACTTCATATACAAACAAAAATTCCTGCTTAGAAGTCTCATCTGATCTTGAAATTTAAATGTCAGATCACCATGTGTCAGGAGACCAATAATGTTTACTTACTCTACATTCTTCATGTAAGTTTTGTTTGCAATCTCCAACTTATTGAGGGCATGCACTAGATTGCCTTCTAGTCAGAAAGCAGCCCAGCATGCCCAGTGCTGCCTCATGTGAATCTAACATTTGACTACAAGAAAGCGATCAAGAGGTTTAGCTTCCAAATATTTCAGTGACTGAGGGTGCAGGGAGGGATGATGAGATAAGGGAACTTTCCTAGTGGTCTGTCCTATTTAAAACATGGATTTTGCTTATCTCCATATCTATTATCAATGCAGCACCTGAACACCACAAGAAAATACTGACTGGTGTATCCTCACATACTACTACTCTACAGACTCAACAAAGGAACAGATTAAGCACAAGGGAAGAAAATCTAGGCAAAACTGACCATCTGCTTGAATCTCAGGTGCCACAGGAAATAGTGGCAAGATGAAGCTCATCTTGCTGGCTCACCAACAACTGACCATTGCCAACAGAGTCTACTCCTCTAAAAACAACACAAGCTACGTTTCTAGCCACTTTACTATCTTACCTGTATTTTAAAAAAAACCCAAACCCATGAGCATTGCCAAATGTTTCCATTTTTGAGTGATCATTATTCAGATTCAATAAGCCAACAATCAATTTATTTCACGTCAGGTATTTTTATCATCTGAGAAACATCAGCAGCTTTATCTGACAACAAGTTCTTAAGTTCAACAGCAAGTTGCACTGCACATGGACAGAAAGGGAGACCCAAATTTCCCATAAGGACTCAGCCATATTGTGAAAGCAAGCCATGCCAACTACTTAGGTTACTATTTACCCACCTGAATAGGCATAAACAGTTCATCTGATCACTAAAATGATTATAAAATAATCCTATTTAAGCATATCAAGCCACTCCAGCATGAATTTGACACACCAAAATATACGTAAGCCTAAAAACTGCCAGCGAAACAATCAGATCACAGGGGTTTAGAACTGACCACAGTCTGACTGAGGAGGCAGAAAAATCAAGTAAGTGTCAGTATTGGTTTGCAGGTAGAAGAAAAACTAATTTACAATATCCTGTGCAACACTAATGGCAATACACAGCAGTATAAAAGGTTATCAGATTTATTTAATAGAACTCAGTGGGTTAGACAGTATTTTTAGACGTAAGTTTTAACATGAGATCTTTGCAGGTAAACTGAGAATTTACTATGTTTGAATACTCCTTATCAGACTAATAGTTTGTATCAAATAATCCAGCTGAGGTCAATGCATGCAATATGGTGTACAAAAATGTATCAAAAAATGCTAGAGAGCAATACTGCCAAAGCTTAATATACGCGATATAGATACAGACAAATAGATGTTCTCCATAAAAAAAATATAATTTTGATCTGTTCAACTGTTCTGCTAGAAAGTAGGTCTAAATAAGGCATGCTGACAAGAAAATAGGTTGAGAAAGAACCTCCTTGAAGAGCTAGCATATATAAATAATAATGACAGCTTACTGGCAGTTCTACATGAAGTGAATAAAAATTTCACTTATCTTGCTATGGAAAAAGAAGAAAAAATTAATCACACTGCAAGTAGGACACCAGATCAGGCCAGATGTTTATGGGACTAACACTGCGTCACACATATATTGGCCCAAATCCAAAGAGACAATTAGGACAATGATCCTAGCAAGACACTCTTCCTAAACTTCAAACCAATTTACTTGAATTTATTACATAGTGAACTTAGAGCCCATGCTGGAGGTATTCTGGAATAACTAAAGTCTCTAAAAGCACACTGCATTATACTTAACATTTAATACTTTGAAAGCACAGCACTGCATCCCATGAAATAAATTATTTATGTTTAAGTAAAAAATTATATAACCTCAAATGGTTAAATCAGCACAGCTACCAGGAGCAGAAGATATAGTCTATAAATGGAAAAAGTAACTGTAAGTCTGATACTGTCCTTAAATTACCACATTTTAAAGAATGGCATCCCAAAATACACACCTTGCGGTGTTCTATAACCTACAGTATCTGAGCTGATTAAGCACTGACATCAGCAGAGAAGCTTCTGCTCTCTAACAGCATTGTTCACCACTGCAAAGTGCAGAGGAGAAACAATTATTTCATAATCCCATTGTGAATATATAGTTTTTCCTTTCTCTTCAAGGAAATCCATATTAAAAATAAAAAACAATGTTGTCATTTGACATACCTGCCAAAGCAAAGCAAATTTTCACAGACAAAACCCCATAAATCTTACTACCACATTCATGATTTCAAGGACTATTAGGCAGAGAAAATATACTTACAGGATTAACTCAGTCAACTTCAGGTATGTAAATATAGTCCTTGTGTAAAAATAAGTGCTGCTTCTTTCACTCTATTTTTTTCCACTGTGCGCACACACAATCAGAAAAAAAAAAAGCAGAAAGAGGAAGAAAAACATAAAGAGAAAACTGATTCTGTTTTATTTCTCAATATCCATGAGTTTTCATTAATGAGTAATCAAGCAAAAAGAATAAAAGTTTCCATGCCAGCAGCTAGCAACACAGGCACTCTCCATAGCCGAATTCAAAAGAAATGTCAGTGAGAGTGGCAGCAGCTACAGTCAATGCTGGAAGCTGATGCCTCTGCAGGAAGAGGATGCTGGGAGATTCTCCCAATCTGTGCTGCAGCCTAATTCTAATCCATCACTCCTAACTGCAAGGGGAAAACGGAGACATGAGGAACGCAAAGTAATTTATATTTAAAGAAAAAAAAGAAGTCACCTTAGTATTTCCTGAATATAAAAAAAAAAAAAAAAGCCACCACTAAAGTCAGACAGAAAAGCATGCTAATGAAACTGCAGTAAAGTATACTAAAGCAACTGCAGAAAAACTAGATCAAATACATGAGAGTTGATAGCAAGGAACACTGAAGAAAAGTAACTAGTTCATGTTTGATTTTCTTTATTTGACAGTACTAAAACATATTATCACTTTTTTTTAATTAACCCTTTGACATTTTTTCCCCAGAAATCCAAATTTTTAGCTAGAGTTCCACAACCAAAACAAATCACTAGCACAGAGAGCTGTTAAACAATTCTCTTCCTGAATATCAGCTGCAATAGAAGAAAGCAGGAGTCAAAAGCCAAACAGCTACAATATAGATAGTTTCATCCCCTTGGTCTAATCTCTCTAGATGAGATATGATGAAAGCTCAGTACAGGGGAGCTAAGCAGCAGAAAATTAAACTATGTCCTTCACTATTACCTTCAAAAAGTACTCTTTAAAGCTGCAGCAACTGAACTAACAGCACCTATTTCTAGCTATGTTTACTGTTACGAACTGAGATTTACTCCCAAAAATGTCCCAAACAAATCTTTTAAAGCAAAATGCAGGAAACCACGACTTTGCATTTACTTATTTCAGGTGCATGCTAAGAAGTATCAGCAGTAATACTTCAAACCAATTTATTTAAACAACTTAGTTTTGTCAAAATGTTCTTACTTGTAACATACTGGGAAAGAATTGCACAGTATTTCCTAAAATACCTGTGGAAACCAAGGGCTATGATCAGATAAAAAAAGGTTTTGTAAACCTTGTAAACCTTTCAAAGAGATGAGATTGACAGCTGTAATTTATGGACAACAGCACCTTTAAAATCAGGATATTCTAACTTTTCCATAACACTTGACCCAGTAGTGTTAAAGACCAAGGAGTTCAGAGATATATATCCAAGTTCTCCACCATGTCATTTGAAGCAGTGCTTATGTGTATTGTCAGTTAATATACTAAGAGTATTAGGGGCAGGGAATGTCAAAGTGCCGGGATTTCTGAGACCTTGCCTATACACGAACGGTAGACAAGTTTCAGTCAAGGTTGCTCAGTCATATAGAAGACAACTCAATTTCCCCACAAAACATACAGTGTTCTGTTTTCAACACAGCGTCAGTTCCAGACAGTCCACACTTGATGGACTATTTGCCAGAAACTATTTTCCAGAAAAAGCTGAGTGAGTCAGAAGCACATTTCCACAAAGCTGACAAAAGCAAGCTTTTTGTCTGCAAAAAATCAACCCATGCTCAAAAGTTATTCCCTGGATTGTCTTAAAGGAAAATGAACTAATACACACTCACTACACCTTCCACTCAGATTGATTCCCAAAATGCTCTGCGACAGCTTTTAATCATCAGGGATGGGGAAGGGAAGGGATGGACATGACACACCAAATCAAACAACCAAAACAACACTATTAAAAATCAGGAAATTTTTTTTTGGATGGCTTAAAATAAAGGAACAGGCTAATCTGGGTTTCAATCAATTTTCCTTAAAAACAATCCTACTTCTCAACATCTGACCAAGTCATGGCCAGCAATTTATTCTTTTTCTCCATTGACGAGTTGAAACTCATCTTTCCATTTTCTTACCTAAAGCACTTATATTTTAATGGTTGTACCACCAATCCAAAAGTCAACATCACTTTACAAGTCTCAGAAGTTATTCAGAGAAGGCAATTCTTGAGCTGCAGGACTACAAATAGTGTTATGCAGCCTTTATTAAAGCACAGAACAAACATTACTTTCCTCAAAGATGTTTAAAGTAGGAAAACACAGATGTGATCATGCATTCCAGCATAATATCAAGATTTCAATATGATAAATAAATTTCAGAAGTCTCCAGAAAGCCCCACCCAAAAAATATTATGTGAGTTTAACGCCATGGTGTTAATTAATTTGTAATGAAAGAACAAGCCACAGAGCAGCAAACAAGGATTTAGGCTCAATTAAGACAGATTTCTTTTGGTGAATACAGGATAACAGAAAAACAGGCTGTGGTATCTTTCCGTGCACCAGTCTCTCAGCAAAGGCTTGCAAGAGAATGACAGGGTGTAGAAAACATGCAGGGTTTTGGGCAGTTCTGTGTACAATGTCCCTGAAATGGTTTGTTTGGCTTTGGGTTTTTGTCTACCTCCTCTCCTCGCTTTCTAAGGAGCTATGAACACAAGTGGAGTTACACATTTCAAAGTGAACTGAAGATACCAATAAAACCAATTACACAATATGGCCTCAAGTCTTCTACTCAAATACAAACACAGAGAAATCTTACAGCACAGGTGTAGTTGCAATAAACATGTGTTAGGAATGACATAATTACTGCCCAACTAAAACCTCTCAAGGTTTAAAAATTTATAACCTTAGAAGTGTTTGGAGTGGGGAAAGATTAGAGACATAAGCCTGCTGTATCACTACTGCTGCTCCAGATCTTGAAACTGACAATATAAAGCAGCTATTGTGCCATATTTTTATATTTATGCACCTATGAAAATATTATCTGCTAGATACAAAAACTGCCTTTACTGGAAATTTTACCCACTGACCTTGTGGGTCAAACATAAGAAAATAAAATTTTGATCATTGAAATTGTCACTGCTGCTTCTCACCATCTCAAGACAATGCCAGAATGCGAGTTTAAATTTATGAAGACAGGAACTGTTCCTAAAAGTTGTTGGCTCCCTGAATTAAAATTTGAATTTAGAGCCATTTCCTGAACTGTTCAATTTCATTCACTGACAAAACACTCACATGTGCAGGTATAACTGAAATCTTAACTACACTTCTGAGATTACAAGGATAACCTGATCTAACTTCCTTAAACACTTCTGGCCCTTAATCTATCACCCCAGTAATACCACACAGAGCTGCTTTGGTAGGATCAAGGATTAACAGTATACAGCTTTGGGTAGGCAAAGAAAACGCAAAAGAGAATCAACGAAGTATGCCTCTTATTGCTGAAATTGATAAAGACAAAAAATCCAAGGAGTTCCGTTCTTGATCAAAAATCATCTGTCTGCTTTGATTACAGAATGCAAGCTCCCACTTTTTCAATACTTCATGTTTTAAACGTGTTTAAATGAGATCTCACTATCTTTCCACTGATGCCATAACTCAGGGTCTGATGTCTGAAATTTCTATGTAAATAGCACAACATGAAGACTTCCTCTGCACATGAACTGCTTGCAGCAATCAGGCAGGCTACTTGTTTCTTCCCAAAGACAACTACAAAACATCGTCTACAAACATACCCACACAGCTACCATAATACAGTAGCTCTAAATGCTGCTACTCACTTGTGTAAGCCTCTGATATTGGGGTAGTAAATAAAGGCACTGTCTTTGTCTTTACCTCACAGAGGCAATCTAAGGAAGACTGCATGGACAAACACAAAAACTTGATGGCTACTTATTCCTTTCACGCACAGATGACATTTTAAGGAACAGTAAGGAAAATGAGATGGGCAGAAATGCCAACAGAATTAGTATCTCATACATATTCTAAACAATTGAGAACTTCAGAGGATAAAATACATATGGAAATCAAAATAGCAGTGGCAAGGTCAGTACATGCTAAGCACAATAAAGTGATGGTTGAACACTTTTGAGAACTCAAACCACTTTCAATCTAGTTGTAAAGCCAAAGATGAGACAACTTAGAAAATTACACTCTGGCAACAGAAAACATTAATATCTGCATTCTACAAAGAGATTTTCAGAATACTTTCAGTAAAAATTCAGGTAACAGTAATATATTGAAAAAAATTCTTAGAAGTAGAGAATTATCTTGTTCAGTAAGACTAAAATTAAAGTTGCAGTTTTTCCACACTAAGATTTAGGTCTTGATGAGGCATTTTTAGCAATAATTAAATAAAAGAATAAACCACACACAAATCTGTTCCACCCATGTATGTTTTTGAACCTGTAGATGCTTGGCAGGCATTAGGTAACCTTGTAAAACACATCCGCCTAGCCCAAAACTTGGAAGCAGACACTCTAGTGGAAAAATGGTAAAAAGAAGCCAACCACCACAAAACTTCTTGGCAGAGGCTTCGATTTCCACAACAGAAATCACAGTTTGTCTCCAGTTACTCAGTTCCTTTTACAACAGAATATGCTAATCAAACCAGTTCTGAGTTAACACAAATAGGAATTTACTTCGACATTTATTCCACCTATTCTCTTTGGAAGGTTGAAGATGCTATATCAAGTATTATTATCAAACCAGTACTCTGAAAACTCAGTTACTTTTGTTGGCAGAGAAGATATTAAATGCTAGTGCTTGCTTTAAGTAAAATGGCAGTGACCTACTGTAATAGTCCTTCTTCAGCTTTAGCACCAGTGAACAAAATTTACAGTAAACAACTCTATTTAAAAGTTCCTTCATGTTTCTACAAAGCAAGTATTTTGTGATCATTACATGTTTTGGATTGCTGTTTATGTCTACAGTAGCTACCATGAGTAGAAGATGACAGAAGAGTCTAGACAGAGAATCAAATACATTTAAACCACTGGAACAAAGACTGATTTCCTCCTGGGCCTGTCCTCAGACATGACAGCCAGCATATGAGATTTAGGGAAGGATTTTACCATATTAAGATAACTCATTGCCCTTTCAACACCTAACCTGCACAATCTGGTATCTATAGGTAAGCAATATATTTAAAGAAAAAGCCAGTTAAAGTCAAGTTGGAATCAGCAAAACCATTTGCTGGCATCTACCGGTGCAAAATACACAGCAGTTTTACTCTATACATATTTCACACTAAGAATTGCAGAGTGGTGTATGAAATATTATGAAGATCTGGTTTCCCAGTTCTCTAAACCAACATGATGATCTGACAGAATCTGAACCAAAACTGATCTCAAAAGTAAACATGATTTTTTTTGACACAATTCCCTATAAAAAATGTCCATTTTAGTTAAATTCAATTGGATATAACCGACTGAAATAAAGCACTCGAACCAATGCCAGGCATATCGTCACAGAGCTCTAATAATGCCACATTCCTACCCAAAATAAGGGAGAATGAAACACTGACACATAAAAATGTTGAAAGTGAATGTTATCAACAGCAAAATCAAAAAAATAGATACAGCTTCCCAGAAACTTAAACCTCTGGCCATTCATTGTTTCAATATAGTAATGAAAAAACTACCATTAATTCTAGATAGAGAAAGGTCAGGAACAACCAGGATGGCATTAGATTGACGAAAGGCTTTACCTCAGGCAAACAACTAGCATCATTTGAAAACTACAATCAAAGCATTTCAAGAAAGGTAAGACTGAAGACTTCCACAAAACATTCCAAGATCCTTTTCAGTTCTTTAGGGACATTTTTTTAAAATAGCTATATCTTCTGAAGAATTTGAGAAAGGAGAGTTTAATCCAGTGAAGAATCCTGCCCAGTTACAAAAGAACATACACATTCGCTATGTTCAATGCGATGTTAAGTAACAACACAATTTTGTGCCCCATTAATATTCTCTCTGTCATCTTGCATTGACTCTTCTACATAATGCTTATTACAGATGGAAGCAATACCAGCCAGAATAAACTGACATCCTAATTTCTATTACAAAAAGTGTCTCTGTAAGGCAGCTATGAACACAGAAGAGACACTCAGGACGAACAAAGCAAAGCTCTGCATGCCAGAAATAAACAACCATGCCCAGCTCAGACATCAATAAAAACCAACAAAACCATTTTCTCACAGAAGGAATGAGTGTTGGATAAATATTCCCATACAGTATTTCAAAGTCACTCTCTTCCCTGTCCCAGGGAAAACAGGGGCCAAAGAGAGAAGCTACCTGATCATACACAAACTGCTAGTAGTCAAAGGAAGAAAAAGCAATCATTAACATGAAGAATTCTCAACCTGAACATATCAGGTTCTTATTCTTTCTGAGTGTCAGGAAACAATGTTCAATTTTTCTCAGTTCTACACAGATCAGACCTTACTACTCCAGGTAAGGTACAAACAGAGGGTCTGGCAAATCTGTAAAATACAATTTGCCAAGACCATGGTCGTTTTGGCCATGAAGTTCAGTCCAAAGCTACTGCTGGGTCTAGAAGTGTATTCGCAATCTGACGATACCAGCAGAAGTCCCCTTCTCATGTGCTTCATGGCACAAAAATGCAATAAAATCCTAGAGAAAAACTAAAACCATTTATGAACAGCATAATGTGTTTTCATCACACTTTAAGAAAGGTGTGGCTTCAGCATAAGATCTAACACCAGAGAAGTGACTGTATCTCACTTCATTAGGGGAAAACATCTGTGCAGCACTACATTATAAGACATAGCAATTTCCATTTGAAAATCTTGCTTAGATGGTCTTGCATAATGTGTGATTCAAAGTTTTCCTAATAACGTTAAGCAACTATTTTTTCACCACACAAAAATATCTAGAGCTGTCAGTCTGTAACTAAGTTACTAAATTTCCTATTTTTAATTCTTTACAATTCTCACATTTGTTGACAAAAACTTCATCACATATATCAACCTAATTACACTTCCGTTTCTCAACTCTTGAGGACTTTAACTGCTCTGAAAAACATGAATGTAGTCAGTGCATATAAAATAATGTTTCCCTGGAATGATGTGCATACCGTATTCGATTTCTGTATAAGGAGTTTTAACAAACACACATTTTAAAAGATTCTACTTACACGGGGATGTTTTCATAGGCATCTTCAAAGTTTTCCTGCAGAAGAAAAAAAAACATTTCAATCTAATTTGCATGTGTTTTGTAACAGCAGAAATTTACCATTACCAGACAGCACTTACTTCTGCAACATACAGTAATTATCAGAATATTCACAGCCTACTGACTATTTGTTTCAGTGCAAATCATTATACAGAGAGATTTTCTATGGGCCTATTACATCAGACTACAGCTAAATTAAACCAAAGATCTTTTCCTTTTCAGACTCTCAACTTCCACCATGTAAACCACAGCAGGCAATACAGGCTTATGCCTCAGGAGTTTGTGCAGCACATCTGATGTTTTCAGTTTTCAGCAGCTGAACAGTATATCCACACATGAAACAAAAAGTGTTCTGTGCATATACCTGATATGCAGGTTGGCCAGAGTATATACAAGAGATGCATGGGATGCATGAGAGATAGTGTGCACATACAGCCAGCTCACACATTAAAAGTTTTGTGAACAGCTTAGTCCAGAAATCTAAAAGTTGTTTCTTTCCAACCAGATTCAAAGCTCTTTCAACCTAGGCTCAAATTTCAAATTGAAATAAAGGAAGAAATGCACAACTGTAAAAATGAAAAGAACAGCTCAGCTCAAAGATCATTTATTTCTGTATCCAGTCTCCAAAACTGGGCTGTACAAATGTGTAGCAAAGACAAACGGGCAAGCGGCCCTCCCTCACATATCCCTCTCCACCTCACACTTTTCAGCCTTTGGCAACTCTGAGAATTCCAGGCCTAAATACAGTTTGGCCATCTGGTGATTTTCAGTAGATGTCTGTTCCAAATACCAGTCCAATTTCCTCAATCCCATGTAGACTTTGTTTTATTCATGAGTTATAACATTAGTAAGGAATTTCATGAGCCTGACACCCATTTTGTGCAAAATAAGAATTTCTACTTGAACTTGGCTCCAACTACCTTTGTTTAACCATCCCTAGCTTTATATATATTCAAAAACAGTAAAGAAACAATTCATACTTGCTCTTTCCTTGCCACTTAAAATTTTGAAAGCCTTTGTTACATCATCCAACTCATCTCTCTTCCAAGCTAGACTGCTACCTTACTCAGTCACTCTTCAAACAGAAGCTATTTCCTACTTGTAACTGTGCTTTCTGCTGTTTCTGCAAGAAAAACTGGAAGCATGATGGAACAGATTTTTAACATATCCCAGGAAGATACCTAGAGGAGACAGACTCCCACTTCCATACAACCCTTCTCAGTTAGCTGTAGAGAGTCATAAGATCTCTCCAGTCTTCTTTTCTCCAGGCTAAACACCCCCAGCTCCCTCAGCCCCTCCTCACAGGACTTTTGTGCTCCAGACCCCTCACCAGTCCCATTGTCCTTCTTTGGACATGCCAGAGCACCTCACTGTCTGTCTTGGAACGAGGGGCCTAAACCAGAACACAGAATTTCAAGAGTGGCCTCACCAGTGCCAAGTACAGGAGGAACTTAAAAGAACTTGGAAAAAGCCAATTAAATGATCCTCCTGATCTGAGGAGAACTGGAGTTTCAAAAAGCTGAATAGAAACCAACAGGAACATCCTGAACAGAAACTCTGTTACCCATGTCTCAGCCCAGACACTGATAGAAGTCACCAGTCTTCTAAGAAACTCCTTCTCTAAAGACTAATTGCCTCTTAAGCCACTTCTGGAGACAAGAGAAGGAATTCAGCAGAACAAACAAGCAAAACAGACTTACAGCTTTTTGAGCACAATTCTATTTCTCCTAAGACAGCAAACTTGAAAAGCAAAAGTCAAGGACTTTAAACTGTCAGGTACTTAATAAAGAACAGTAATGACTGCAAGTTCACATGCAAAAATATCTGTGATGCGAACCTTTTCCAGGCTCTTTCAAACCTTCATACAAGAGCAGCACCTACATACAGGAGAAACAGAGAGAACGTGCATTCTGTCTAGGTAAATGCCTCCTTTGCCTGGTGGCTTCTGAATTTTGATCCCTGTCATTCACACTAGTCAAATGGCTGTCCAAACATTTAAAAGGATGAAGTACAACCTTAGTGTTTTTCTCCAAACACCAAGTACAGGGAATACTCACAGCCTTTCAAGAGACTCCTCAAGGGAGCTGAAAACAACGTCACTGAAGGTGGCTTCTATGCTAAAAAAAACCCCAAAACACAACAAGAAAAAACTAAAAACCTCAATCCATAGGTTTTTCCTTAAGTTTCCCATGTCTTCCTACTCCCACTGCATGAAAAATGGGTATCGGAAAAATATTCAAATTGATACCTTGGTCCCATTTCCACAGATTCACACAAGTTTGCAGATGACTCTACAGACTCTCAGAGATTCTCTATGTACAGACAAAAGCTGGAGGCACCAGAAGAGAAGCCCAGCTGTTTCTTACTCCATTCCATGCCCGTTACAACAAAAGAGTGACATCATCCTAAGATGTAAAGAAAAAGACTGCAACAGAAGTACCTAGAACAGTTCCTCCCTGATCAAGTTCTAAGACTGATCACATTCCTACCAAGATATAAAAGGTTTAAAAAGTACTCAAAACATATTCACTTTTTTCCCAGTAGTCTGGCAAAATCTACTTGTAAATTAAGCTTGTTCAACAAAAAAAATTGAGTGAAGTGTTACATAAAATACACAGCATCCTAAAGACCTAAAGCCATATTTAACACACAAACGTGTACAGGTATGCATATAATATATGTAAATATAAAAAATAAAATCAAGTGATTGACAAAGTTTGTCTATTCTGCAGAGTACAGAAGGACCCCAAAAACATGGACAGACACATTCTTGTGCATTCAATTAAAGCCCAGAAAGTTCCCATTTTCAAGTGCTCATTCCAACACTGCAAGTGCCAGCTGACACAGCTGAAATGTCACAACAGTTTCCAGAGGTGCTCATTCATTTTCGTCTGCAGTAAAGCAGACTATTAATGCAAGGGAATTGTTTTCACTAAGCACCAATGAAGGGCATTGTCAGGCACTAGCCATGAGAAGTTCCTTCAAGACTAAATGTGACGTCCACACTTTAGCACAGTTAGCACAGAACACCCCTTCCATTATTCACATGGCAGAAGAGACTAAGGTGGACACAATCCTTCACTCATTTCCTTTGCCTGATCCAGGTCTGTCCTGCAGCAGGTCCCAAAGGTCCCGCTCCAGTATGTCCTTGAGATAATGGTGTCCTGTCCACGGGACATGCATACAGCAGAAATCTTCAGGAAATATGAACTGTAGGTAAATCCACAAAAAGGACAACAAAGCCTTTTTTCAGACATTCTACTCAGAAAAACAAATATATGAACATGTAAGGCAGTACCAAGAGAAAGAGTTTAATAACTATGACTCTCAGTACAGTGCTGGTTAATACTGCAACCCACAGATTTTTTTTTTAGTGCAGAGTACACAGCAGATTTTCCAGAGTACATCAGCCTAAGAAAGCTGCCACTAGATGGCATGACAGAAACTGACTCAGACTTCTCCAGATTCCAGAAAATCATTAGCACAAGATTTAACAAAACAAAGCTGTCTCAAAATTATGTTTCTTGAAGCGCACAGTCTGTTTTTTGTTGTTGTTGATAACTGCATTATTTCTTTAAATCTTTATGATGTATCCTTTTCAAGATGCAAGCAGACTTAAAAACAATTAAGTTTACATAACTTAGAGATACTAATCTTTTGTGAAGCAAAGAAAGTCAAAGTCAGACAGAGACATAAATGGACACAGTGTACTAACGCTGAAAAACTGAAGAGCTCCTGTCCTCTAGCCATGAGAACAGAAACCATTCACAGCAGACACTTCACCTCTCAAGCCTCACAAAAGCAGTGTGTAAGGGAGACTCTTCAACTCCTGCTGCTACAACTTCAACTAATATAGGACATCTATCAGTATCTACACTTTTTTCTAATGCACTGGTAAAACTTCTTGCCTTGCTTATTAGAGAGATCGTCATATCAAATGTGAACTCTACTTTCTTCTACATTCATCATAAATTAACTCTAAGGAAATTTCAGATTATATCCTGTAAGTCCTAAACTGTTCTTTTAAACTCACTAACTGCTTTGTCAAGCTAAACACTGCTCTGTTGTTTAAAAACTGCTCTTTTCCAAGTGAAGCAGGCAAACTTGATCAATCTAAATTATTCCTTTAAAATCCAGATCTATGACAAGATATGACTGCCAAGTAGGGTATGAAGCATCTAGATTCTCCCCACTGAAAGCAACATTACTTCAGAAAACTAAATCCAGTAGTATCTAGATACACCAGCCACAATTTGGAGTCCATACTGACTGGGCAAAGGAAAAAAAGCTCCACTGAAAGCATTATCTCAAAAATACAAACATAACATGAATAAGGGTCCTTATTAATTCAACAGACAAATGAGAAAATAATCGTGAAAAAATTCTACCCAGAATTTAATACTACTGCTATACCACATTACTTGTCCTTGTCATAGCTTTATTTTGTCAGTATTAAATAAACAACAGTTCTAAGACGACTTGAAAAACCATAGACTTAACAGTAACACCCTCATTGGGAAGCCCACATATTAAGACATTGCAAAGCACGGGAATCTGTGAAAAATGTTACGTATTTAGCCAGCACGTGCACTTCAAGATGCTTTTGAAAAGCAAAACTTCTATTCAAATATGGGTACATCTAATTATTTTTTTACTCTTTTGCCTTTTGTAATTCAGTCCCACACCATCCTTCTCAAAAAATAAATCAATGCTAGGTGAAAATGATGTACAGCAAACCCAGTCTCTGGCCTCAGGCATGCTGCCTTGCCTACTCACTGCCTGCAGCTGCCCATGGGAAGCTCAGTTACCAGTTTGGAAGTTGGTGACTGGATTCTACACAAAGAGGAAAAAAGGCTTCACTGAGAGATCTAAAATTTCTCAACTGAAAAGAAAGGATAACACTGAGCACCCAGGCTTGTGCAACTCTGAAATAAATTGTGAATGCTCAAAGCATGGGTGCAGAGAGATTTGTCAGTTTTCTGACAGTGTCTGTGTGAAAGCTTTGCTTTCTCACAGATGCTGCGGGAAAACAGTTGAGAGATTTTGTAAACTCTGTCACTGTTATTGATACCAAAGAGAAAATATCTGAAGTAAGCGTTATTGGGTTCAGCCAATCCCTCTGAGGGGTGGCTGGTCAGTGAACCAATGACCTTATGCCAGTCCAGCGTGCTAAGGTATATAAGCGAATTTGTAAGGTAATAAAGTGTCGGTTTTCATATCACGATAAGCCGTCCATGTCACCTTTTTCCTCGGTCTCTGCCCACTAGCGACAATAAATAATTAATCGATGTCTCTCTTGTGCAATTATTAGCTTGTTGGACATCAGTTAATGAATCTGATTTTTGTGGACAACAATCCGAAGCATCAAATATCAGAAATCACTACTTCACAAAAAAGAATTATGGAGATGAACAACAGAGCAATTCACTGGTCTTAAATTACAAAAGTTTAGCTTGTAATACTGCTCAGTCCAAAACAAATACTTTCAGCTAAGAAAACTGGGTTTGATTGATCTGCAGTTAGGAGAAGTAGGGTAACACACCTACACGAATCTACAAACTGCAGACAGTACCTGCACGAACTAAAAAACCAAAAGTAGTTCTGAGAACTTGACTTAAGAAACATAATCTGTTATGGACACCTTTCCTGCATACTAATGATCAGATGACAGTGTCACATAAGGACAGAATTCAACTGTTGCTTATATGGGCAGTTGCATGACAAAACACCACTTAGACTGCATATTTTTCCATTAGTTAAGAAAAAAAAAAAAAAACCCAGCATTACAGCAGGACCCAAAAGCTAATTTGTCATAGATCTTCAGCTAATTCAAAAAGTGTTGATGTAAAGAATAAGGATTTTGATGAGCCAAGTAAAATTTGGATTTCATCTCCTAAGATGCTTTTCACTTCCTAATATTCCTGTAGAACTGACAATACTCCGCATTATGAAGCACTTAAAAAATCCTAACTTTTTAGCTGCTGTTTCGTTAGACTTCATAGTAATTTCTTGCAGAAAAGAGCAGTCTACTCTACAAACCAGCAGAAAAGTAACATGGAAGTTAAACTACACCTTTATGTTTACCATCAAAAAAAAAAAAAACAACCCAAACACAGGAGAGAAACATCATTTCAACGTTGCCTTGGCAGAGAAACAAATTGGGGGAGTAGAGGAAGGAAAAGGCACCTCCAACTCTTCATCTGTCACCTACACATGCTTTATTTGACACTTTGACACCAGATCCTGGCATTAACAATTAACAGACTAGGAACAGAAACACATGAATAACACTCAGTTCAAAGGGGAAGGAGATGATGAAGCTGTAACAAAACAGGAAAATTATTTCCCCTTGCCAGAGACAGAAATAGCCTTGAGGCAGCAAGAATGGAATGGAAATGCACAAGTTCTGTTCTACAAAGTATAATAATTTTCACATGAAAAGTAAAAAGTGAAATTCATTTCTCTAAAAGAAAAAATGCACATATTTTTGTGATTACTTATTATTTCAGACTTATTGGTTTGACCTATAAACATAACTCATCTGCTTTTTAAAAATTCTCAAGATTATTTGCCTAAAATACCAGTGTTTTTCCAGAGAGCTGAGTGGACAGACAGTGGTGGCTGTTTTGGAGGAGCTATGTTTTCCACTGCAGATTAAGAACTTCAGCAGTCAGAAGCCAAAGATCAAGCTTGGTAATTCAGACTTAACTATTCACTCTCATGTAAATAGAACATTCCACATTCAAGACATGGTTGGAGATCATGCTTTAAGCAAAAAAAAACCCAAAACAAACTAAAACCAAACCACAAAAACAAAACAAGATACCAAATACCACAATCCCAGAAACACACCCACACACCAAGAAGAAACTAGGAATTGGTAAGGTAAAGCTCACTTTTGCTAGAAGTTAGGTTAGCTAAAGAGCTGATGAACAATTAGAAATTAAAACAAATTTCAGTGTCATTTAGCTCAAGAATTAGATGTCAGTAACCACAAGAACAAAGGTTTCTCCATTACAGTCTGGAAAGCAGTGGCCTTTTGATGCTGCTGGTCACCCAAAAATTTCCAGAAGATACAAGAAAACTGAGTCTTAAAAAAAAATCTACCCTCCATTTTTTACAGAGAATAGAAATTTGCAATGAAAACAACTGCTGTAACTAAGAGCAGCTAATCAACATGTTATAGAAAGGGGACAATTCCTACTCTGCCTTCAGCTGCAGGCAAGCCAGACAATTCTTAGGCAGCCATACTGTAAAAACCAGGGCAGGACCAAGAACAAACCTCAACCAAAAAAAACTGCAGTCAGATGTCATCGGTCAGGCTGGTTGCATACCAGAGGCAGCTTCAAGATAAAGGTTTTTCTGAACCTCCTTGTAAAGATGGGGCACAAGGCAGTCATGCTTTAATAAACTGACATCAGTCTCACTTACTCTGAACAACTGGATGAGCTTCCACTGTTTTAAATGACACCTCTCCCTCATGACTGAAAAGCGGAAATCAGCAGATTGTTACACACTCACCAAGTAACACATCATGACTACTTTACTTTAATTGACATACAAATGGCTGCTGTCAACAGTTAACCATGTTCAGATTCATATGCAGCATGCTGCACATAACAGCAGAACACAGTTTCAGTTAAAGTTGGCTAAACACCAACACAGCTTTCCTTACTGTTTACGGTGCCACCTTCTTGCCACTCGATCTGCAGTTGTTTCTACACAGAAAGCACTAAGGCAGAAGAATAGGGTAGTAGCACAGAACTTCACTGCTGCAGTAAAGCTTTGATCTTCTTAGTTGATCATCTTTCCTATCCGTCTCACACAAACCTGCTCGGTCATCCCCAAGACCAAGGGAGTGTCATGTAGTTTCTATTTGTTTGAAAGTGGTGCCAGAAAAAACCAAACCAAAATGCAACAGAACAAACAAACCACATACTCAACCAAGAGTACAACATTCAGTACCTTTGTACCAAAGTGCACTCCTCATTGAAAATCTCTACAAATATTGCATATGTCTCTATTCTGGTCAGCTTCATTAGACAAAACTAACTGCCAAGCAATCCTAAACTGAAAGGCAAGTACAAACAGACACCTTGTCTGGATACATCTTCCTTTTCCTATTTTAAGAAGAGAGATTTGAGAAGAATGTGAAGGCAACTAAGGAGCCTGAGAAGATAGAGAGAATACATAACCATTCTTCTCAAAACAGATACTAAACAAGGGAAAACACTAAGTTTTTCCTTCCTAGCCATAGGAAAGGTTATTCAATCAAATTAATTCTCCTTGTAGCAGACAAGCCTCTAAGTATTGCAACAGCTTTGTGCCAATCTCATTAGTTTTTGTAAAAACTTGTACCATCATTCAGTCATTTCACTGATATTGCATAAAACCCAACTGAAATAAAAAAGAATTTTAGGATGCTATTTATTATGTTCGCAAACTTAGCAAGATCTCTGCTACATTTTTTCTAGTCCTAATAATTCCGACACCATAACCAGCAAGTACTAGGTACATCTGTATTTTCCAAGACACTGGACATAAACATGGATGAGATTTCACTGCTGAAAGACCAATCTGATAAAGACTTTCCTACTTTTAGCCACACGGCTTAACAATAAAACTTTAGTAAACTTCTGTCAGCTTCCAAATAAGACTATTCAGTTATTATTTTTCATTCAGTAAGAGACGTAGACGCAATGGAACTTCAGAGACAGGAACAGAGGGTACTGTCAGACACTAACTGAAGGTAAAGCAGCAGAAACAGAACAAGTGTTTACTCTCTTAACTTGCTTGTATGCAGTCAAGGCATGAGCAACTTGAAAGTCACACTGCAACTCAAACAAAAAAACCTTGGTCTTTCCCAGTCTGACAAGGTTAATATTTCCCAGCCAGTGACTTACCATCTATTCGAGTTCAGAACTGGCTATCTCTCATCAAGTTTAACTTTCCATGAGTGGGTAACATTCACAGAAACTTCAGCTCAGTTTAGTCAATGGATCACTAGACAGTCTGCTGATAAAATGTTATCACTTCAAGAGATAGGATATCAGTAGATAAGAAGCCAAGATACTTTTTGCCCTCACTTGAGTCAACACAACCTACCAAATAAAGTAAAAGTTACGTGAAGAGAAAAGAAAAACGCAGTTGGAAGATCCATTTAACAAACATCAGAAAACACAGCTCTTCTTGGAGCTGGAGTACCATGCTTCCTGTCTCACAAGGGTAGGTCTATTTAGCAGTCTAACCTCATCTAACCTTCCCACCTTCATTCCTGTATTTCAGTGTTTGTGATGTGACTGATGAGGCAGAACCTGACAGTTTTTAGTTACACATATCTCACACATATCAGGATGGATCAAACACAAAGACATAGTGAAAGTCAAGCTGCAGTTACAAATTAAGAGGCAGTCTTGAATCAACATAAGAAATAGACACAGTGGAGTCTACTTCCCAGTAAAGTAAAATATAGATAGCTAAGAGGAAGAGTGCATTGTGTTGTCCTGGACTTTACTAAGCAATTTCATATAAAGATACTTGATACTTACTGCTTCCACTAAGTATCTAAAGCTACCCGGAAAAACCCTAACTATGGTTCACCATGCACTTAATATAGACCTATCCACACAAAAGCCAATTACAGCTTCTTTAGAGGGATATTTTGACAGTGTTCCAGAATGCTTATCAACTACAATGTAATCAACAACCCTAAGTAAGTCTCATTAAAGACACACTACCATGCAACTGGTGATATTAATACTTTCCAGAGATGAGGCCAAACTGGGGAACAGAACAGGTTTACCTCATATTGAAAACAATTTCCCTATAATTAATAAAGGCCAGCTTTGCCTGTAACTAGTTAAAAAAGATGAAAGGGGCATTAAAATGAGCATCTTGGGTTTAACCTTCCCCTGTCTTCCTCAGGTTAAATATCCTCTGGACTATACAACTGGTTAATCATTTGTAAAGAATGTGACAGCAGTTGCTGCATATTCAGCATCACAAAGTTCCATGTTATAGTGAAAAGCAATTTAAGTGATTTTTCTTAACTGGTTCATTTCCTTTAAAAGAAGATCTTGCTGCAGTAACAGTAATTCCAACAATCCTATTTTTGATAAAATTGTTCTTACTTCTGAACTTCAAAGTCTCTATATTTTCTTATCCATTAGCAGTACTAACTGCAGTAAGAGACCTTTAGAAGTCAACATTATCTAGAGTTAAAAGTGGCTGTAATACAGGATTAAAGCAATGACTTTCGTCCAGAGCACAGCTTGTTTTCTCTGTGCAAGACCAGCTTCCATCTCTTCTGGAAACCACTTTATTTATTTTCATTAACAGAAAAGCATTGTCTCAAGGTTGTGGCAACTTAACTTCATTACTAGTATAAAATTACCTAATTATTAACTGATTTATACATGTGTTCTAGAGAGTTCATTCTTTCCACCAGAAAAAAAAGCCAGACAAACACCTAACACAGAAATACAGTGTCACATTCAGACCAAGTGTCACATTAAATTACACTAAGCAGAATCAGATCTTGACTTAACCAGCCAGTAAGCTAAAGTGTTAGTTCTTCCTGGGCTCTTTACAAGCAAACACAAAAAGAACACATTCTCATTTGAAGTTACAGTAATTCTTACCATGAAAAAACCCAGAAAAAACCTACAAGTAACACAAAAATGTCATTAACAAAGTAATAGTTAGCCTATTAATGCCCCCCTAAACTTTGGTAATGTGTCGAGTGTCCATGAAAGTCTACAGCTTTCCTTCTTCAGTCAAAACTCCCCCAATGGTATTTCTTCAGGCATTGCAGGACAGCTGCATTATCCAGAAGAGAGACACCAAACAGACTGAACAGGTGCCCAGAGAGCAGCATGTTTCCCAGTCAGAAGTTGTAACAATTGACACACACTGACAGTTGTAGTTCCACCCCCCGGCATGCACAACCCCCATACAGCTTACTGACCTCATGGGGAAATCTATAGCCTTTGAAAGTCCTAGCCGGCATGCAGTAATAAGGACAGGATAAATGCACCGTTGTCACCAGGTTTGTCACTCCTTCTACCCAAATACCACTTTACCACAAATGTAAGTTTACAGTATGTTAGTGCGTCTAGCCGTTCATGCGCACACACTCCCTCCTCCTCCTCCTGAGTACTCATGGGCAGTCAGAGCACTGGTTCCTCCGCAGCAAGCCCACACCACAGAAAGTGTCTCTGGCCCTCGTGACTCACACTGTGCCGAAGGAAATCCCGCATCACCACGCGACGGTCCAACCCAAAGCACTGAACCTCCCTGTGCACGCTTCTTCCTTCCACCAGCACCCAGAGACACAGAACAGAAAAAAGCCAAACATGTTACATGAGGCGTAGAGAATGGCTTTTAAATTATGGAAGGAGAAGTATCGGGCAATTTTTCCAGGCTACCAGGAAACTATTTATGTCATAGCTGATCTCTGCCTACTGCTGGTATCCTTATCCATTTTCACTATAGCCCACAGTCACTATATTCTAGAAAGTTTTTATCAATTTGTGGAAGCTGTTGCAAAAGTCTTTGAAATTTCACATGGATTTTTTAATTACTTCTTCAGATGACACAAACATTCACCAACGGGTGAGTATTTTTTAATGTTAGAAAGATACCATTTAGGCCAAATTCTGCAACAATTAAAATCTAAGTTCAGTAGCTACCAGACCTCATCTACATAAACTGAAGAGACCAAGTGCTATGGTATGATCTACAAAGATACAAACCACAAAACTAATATAGAGTTTAGCTTCTTAGCATAGAACTGCTTTATATCCTCTACAGCAAAGACCAGACATAAAACAAAGAAAATGGACTAGACACAAAACTTTCAGTCAAGGACAAGAGGAGCATGTTTCAGAGACAACTGCAAAGGCAAGCTCTGTATCTTTGGTTGCCATCACAAGATGTAACCTCAGCTTCCCTTCTTGCACTCCACCTGTCCTCCTAACACCAGAGGACTTCCAGAAATATCAAACACAAAGCAACACGTTACGTGGGTTTAAAAAATAAAAAAAAACCTAAGCCGAAATATTAACCACACTGGATGTCAGCTCTTTCAGGGATGTCAGGTGACTTCCTTTCTCTACTCCACTGGAAGGACATACACACACAGAACACTGACAGGAATTAAAAGCAACTGTGCAAATACCATTAGCCAAGACAAACTGATTTTTGTCAAGAAACTAGCTAACACAGGACCACAAACTACATCCCATGTTGCAACTCAAGCTATTCAGAGAAAGCACATAAGCCACTTCTACTCTGCAATCTCTAGTCTTTGTCCCCATGTTCTTTTTTTTACAATTCCTTCAGTTGCGCTCACGCACAGCTACCTGTGATGACACACCTGTAAGCTGAACATCCTGGCTGATTCAGCACGAAACCCCCAATGCAAGGCACCATGAACACAAGAGCTGTACAATCCATCCAGTAACTACTTGCATACTTTCCTTTAGAGACATGAATACCCTCCTGTTCACTCACACACATTACTATTTAAAATTACAAGCACACTTTTTCACTGTTCCTGTGTACAAACTCACAGCAAGCACTAACTGAGAAAGCAGTTAGGAGATAGTTCCACAGTGGAACTCCAAACTGCAGAAGAGAATAAGTACAGAGCATGATTTCCAGGAAGACCCTCCTACCTGGGACCTGATTTGTGACACTGGCATGACCCTATGTTTCTGTTTCCAGTTCACAAAAAAAGAACAAAGCCGGGAAAACTTGCATTTAGTTTGCACTTCCACTCCAAACATGTAACTTAATAAACTCAGCAGCTAAAAATCCCACTGTTCAAATAAGTAAAATAGACTTCTAAACAGTCTACCATAATTTTTTTTTTGACTTGGATCTTAAGATTCCTTTGGTGTCACTTGCTGAGAAATATGCTCACTGTGAAGCTTAACTATACAACTTCAGCCATCCCTTCAACTCAGCATGACATGAAATTACGTAGTTCACATCGAGTAGAAGACACAGCACTTTGGCAAAGCATCAAACCAAGTATGTCATCTTCTAGAAGTGAATGGCCATGAGCTACCCCATACTTTCCAGAGCTATAACCATATATGGCTCTTTAATCCAAATTACATTAAAAGACAGACACTGAGCTGCCACTGACTGTCTCTTTCCCAAGGTTATGAGGACACTTTGCTTAAGCTCAGTAGACCACACCTTAACAGAGCCAGCTACTTCAGTGGTATCAAGTAGGACTATATAGGCAGATATGTTTAACTGGACTTCCCAGAGCTGCACACATTTTTCCTGCTCAGATTCTCCATCTGGACACAGCACAGATTTAAGTATTCTTTAGCACCATGCTTAAACCACCAAGTCTTACCTTAAAGTTCTTCTTCTGGTCCAAACCACACACTTAAATTTAGGTACACTGCTTTGTCTCCAAATTTTAGTTACTAAGCTTTTCACACTTCCCTTGACAAGAAACATAAAAATTAACATTTTAAGATTACATCTTTATCATCTATTAACAATTATACAATACTTAGACTAAAATGGCTCAAACACCACTGTTCTCCCTCAATGCAGTTAACATCATTACTTTTCAAAATACTTCTCTTACTGGGAAGAGCCAAAAAAGCTGTACCTCAGGAAGTATTCAGTTATGGTACAGTTTATCAAAAAAGTCAAAAAGCAGTCAAGCTTCACATCCCACATTATATATGACTTTGAGAAAAGTCATTATTTTAAATTGTTTTTGTAACCAATTACTGTTTCCCCAAATTAAAGTGGGAGGGTTTTGCAGAAAATGTGGAATATTTCAGTTTTTGCATGTTTCTTCAGCTCCGAGCCAGTTGAGCTAAAAGAACCTTGAAGATCTGTGTAAGATGCCTCACTCTGCTGGTTTTGGCTAGTTTGGAGTAGAGTTAATTTTCTTCATGGTGGCTGGTATAGGGCTGTGTTTTGGATTTGTGCTGAACACAGGGTTGGTAATACAGAGATGTTTTTGTTATTGCTGAGCAGGGCTTGCACACAGCCAAGGCCTTTTCTGCTCTTTGTATTCCAGTCTGGGGAGGAAGTTGGGGGTGCATGGGAGGCTGGGAGGAGACAGAGCAGGGGCAGGTGACCCAAATTGACCACAGGGATATTCCAGACGATATGGCATCATGCTCACATGTAAACTGGGGGAGAAGAAGAAGAAAGCAGGGGAATGTATGGAGTAGTGGTGTTTGTTTTCCCAAGTCACTGTCACCTGTGATGGAACCCTGCTCTCCTGGAGGTGGCTGAACACCTGCCTGCCCAGGGGAAGCAGAGAATTTAATTCCTGATTTTGCCTAGCTTGTGTGCACAAAATTTGCTTTCCCTATTAAACTGCCTTTATCTCAACCCACTAGTTCTCTACCTTTTACCCTTCTGATTCTCTCCCCAATCCCACTGGTAAGGGAGTGAACGAGTGGCTGCGTGGGCTGTTGGCTGAGCTTAAACCATGATATTCACCTAAAAAGCGATGGATTTACCAAACCCACGACTGGTAATTCTACTTCTCCACCATATTTCCAGTGGTAAGCTCAGGTTTTGCCACAGGACCTTAGAGTAGCCATTTAATCATAAATTACTATACATACTAAAGGGGGAAAAAGAAGAAAAAAATATTAAGTATTCTCCAGCCCTGGAAACTTAGTAAGTTTGCAGAAAATGAAAAAAAAATACAAAAAATTAAAAAAAAACATGACACGGACATGAAGTTACTAAGTTTACTTAGCTGCTTCACTGGATTTGGTAACAGTCCTAAGGGAGAGAACCCAGATAAAACATCTTCATCCTAGTCCATTATTTCTTGGTGAAAATAAAAGCCAGTGTGATGTACTCTATAATCACTATAATCACACTTTGCTCAACTAAAGCTAATAGGAACATTTCTTCTTTCCTCTGGCCACCCACTACTAGTTACAGACAAGTATTCCTACTCACCTACTCAACACTACACTTTTTAGAAGAACCAGTGGTGCCAAGAGGTGCCGGACACACAAATTACTATCTTCAGAAAAAGGTTTTCCACAAACCTCCTCTCTGTTCGGATGACAGACTGTCCTCGTACACCCTCCAATAAGAGGATTTCTGGAGAACAAGAGTGTGTGTGAGGTTAACTTCTGGGGATGACAAGAAATCAAAGCAGTGCTGCACACCCAAACACCGTCTTTCAAAAGTTTATATACCACTCTATTGCAAAGTGAATGCATAAGAGAACTGGAGTAAAAACATTATATACTCACTGCATCATAACAAAAAATACAGTTGCTACTAAGATTAGATTATCTTGCCTTAGTATGTGGAAACAGCATTACATCCTTACTCCAGAATAAGCCGACAGGCCAGTCTTTACTTGCTTGATAGGAAAACTTTACCGTTAGCACTTGGTGTTTGGGCATAAGTCCACATAAGTCCACCACAGGTCTGTGGTATTTACTTAACTGTTGACTTAGCAGAAACCTTTTTTTGAACCTGAGAGGGCTTAGAAAAGCAGAAGAAATTTTTAGCTCTAACACACAAATTCTCACATTTCTGACTATTTAAGCAGACACTTGACCAGCTGTGGCACAGGGGTCTTGGCCATGTCCAGGCTCTAATCAGAACACACATCAACAGCAGTTTGTATCCAACTCTCAGACTGCTTCTCTTTAGCTGCACCGTTTTGCTCCCTTTTCAAAATGAGTGCACTGATCCATCTTTTCTGTTCCTTCTAATATAATACTGTTTCTATTAATCCAGAAGAAATGGCCTGTGTTAAAATTACTGCCCACCAGATGGGTGTGCTGGGCCATATTCCTGCCAGCCTGACAGCAGCAACTGTGATCTTATCTCCACCTCCTCTGCTGGTGTCACACAGAAAAAGAAAGCTACACTAGCTGCAATAGCAAGGAAAGTTTCAAATAAGTCCTTATGGTTAGGCAAGCTATAGGAGTTTTACTTAAGACAGGAGGCATAAGATCAGACATGCCTATCACCTACTCCCATGTTGAGTCATCCTGGTCCACGCTGCTACGTAACGCATGGTCTGCCAAGAAGCAACTAAGTTCCTTTTCTATTTCAACACACAAAGGGGCCCAACAAGAACCTTTATCCAAGCCAAGGCATCAACTTCTAGCAGTTCCAATAGGCTCATCAAGTCTAAAGGTTTTTCCAAGCATACTGGTGCCAATATGTCAGCAAAAGAAGAACAAACATCTGCAGAACCGAACGTGTTTCCACAAAGTCGTAACTCTCACATAAATTGACTGTAACTACAAGAAGCAACCCATCCCCCTTTACGATTATATATGAAACAGAACTGTCTTTCCATATAGGTTGTGGAAGAAACAGAACTGTCTTTCTAGACCTGTGGATGGCTCAACCCTGGCAGCATTCAAGGCTAGGGTGGACAAGGCCTTGAGCAACCTGCTCTAGTGGGAGGTGTCCCTGCCCTGGGAGAGGGGGTTGGGTCTAGATGATCTTTCATGTCCCTTCAACACCCTAACATTCTGTGATTCTACAGTGGCTGGCAAGCTTTGAGCTACCATCACCAAGACAATTGAACAATTTACAGTTGTAATGACAGTAACTTCTATTGCTCCAAGAAAAGGCGACATTGAAAGATATTGGATGCTACTTCCCCCAGCAGAATAGAAGGAGTTCAATATACAAAGAATACCCAAAACCTTAAGAAAAAAAGCTCACTCTTCCTTTTGGTTATACCGTTTTCCATTCATATACAAGTATCACTACCTCATACCCCTCCTCCAAAAAAAACCAAACAAAAACCAAACCTCAGAAAAGAGAAGTAAAAGCAAATTTACTTTGCTTTTCAAATTCACTTCATAAATGCATAGCTTTCCCAGTTTATGTCAGCTCTGCCTCCCTAAGAGGCACATGGTGCTTTCTACAGCGACCCCACCTTTTCCCATATCTTCTGTACCTTTTATCTCTTGCTCTGAGAAGAAACACCTCACAGGTTAATAATAGTGAATATTAAATAAGAAAATTTAATTGGAACACTCCATACTCCTTTTTCCCTCCAGAAAATCAATAAAGACTTGGGTTTTTTATATACCCAGCTTTCAAATTCGGTCATAGTCAACCAAAGAGCTCAAATGCATGACTCTAGGAAGACAAATAAGAAATGGAAAAATGCAAAAAATAAAAGTAAGCCATCTCAGAACAACATAGGTAGTATAAAATTGGAGTACACATCCTTACTTTGAAGAGTAGCCACAAGGAAAGACAGTACCTTTCAACAGGTACACCTGTAAGTAAAGCAAAATTTTATTTGAACTTAAGAACCTCAGAATCTTGGAAGGACAGACAGTAACCTAATTTTATTTAATAAAAAAGAAATTACTAGTCATGTTTAGTTTTCCATTTGCGCTGCTGAAATAGAATGGTCCTCATGTTATATGTAGATGTGCTCTGACAGTAGGAAAGACCAACACAGAACCAGGATGAGCCATGTGCAAAAGCACAGCACTCTGGAAAAAGCAAACAAGAGGAGTACAAATTTTACATTCTTCAGTTGAGCAAAGTCTACTTCTCAAAGAAACAAAACCATACAAGTCAGATGAGGATATTTAAAAAAAAAAATTATCCCTCAAAAGAGGAAGCATCCCCAGTACTGCTTCACAACTCTGTATTTCCAACACATTCTTCATTTTTAAAGTGAAAAAGTAGCTTGCTTTGAGTTTCTCCAAGTCTCTGTGGAAATGCAGCTACCACTGTCTCTCACCACCGAGACTCTTCTTCCAGGCTGAAATTACCAAATAAAACTCGTGAAGAATCCTCAGCATAAACATGAGAGAGAAAATACCCAGTGCCGCACAGTTTAACAATTTATTCTAAAGTGCATTATTATAGTAAGCTACTGATGTAAAGAAGCATACCACTAGCAAGTTCTTTCATCGTAAATGCAGCAGCTGCTGCAGCAGTGGATTAAACCCTTGAGTACTTAAACCAAGTACTAACCGGGTTTTGAATTAAAGACGATGCTGGTTTCATTTGAAATTAGCTCTGAAGATCAACTGTCCAGGCTGGTAAAGCCAGCCTACACAGTGCTTATCCCTGCTTGGGCAGTTCAAGAGAGTACAACATGCATCGTAAGACCTTTATTACTTCTATTTTTCTTAATAGCTTAGTTTAGAGGTGAGGCACAGATTAGCTGAATTGGCCAAGCTGTCCTTAATAAAAGCCTGTCATGGCCTGTACCCACAACTAAGCTGGCAACTAAATACCACACAGATGCTCTCTCACCCCACGACACTTCACATCCCCCACCCCATCCCTCTGGCAGGGCTGTGTTTCAACCCCAGGGCAGTGAGTTCCAGGTGCATCTGACATCTCTCCAAGTGAAAGCAAACTGTGGCCTACTGTTTGCTGCCAAAGGGATTGAGAAAAATGCATTAGCAATATCAGTTGTGCACCACTTGGCTGCCTTTCACTCCAGCTGTTATTGAAGTTCCAGCATGTCCAGTATGGCAGCCCCCGAGGGTGGCATGACTTCAGTCGGCCACAAGAGTCTACTGTCAGTCTCCACTCTCCCTCAGACTTACATGCCCAGATGGTGCTATCAGAGGGTACACAGGTCCTGCTGATCACTCCTGGGCTCTGGAGTCAACCAATCAGCTTCTGGGTGAGAATCACAGTATCTCTGCTGCTGCTAGGACAGACACCAAAAGCCCACTGGTACTCTTTTGGGCCCCTGAATTTACTCTCCTGAGGTACTTATCCTGTGCCAAGGATGCACAGGGCTTCTGGGGCCATCACAGTGAGGTGCTTTTGCCACTCATCCCCAGTCAGGCTACTTCAGCCTCCAACACAGGCAGCTATTGAGATGCCCCTGTCACTCCAGAAGTACAAATAGGTTCTGACTCTTTATAGCCTGACTGTCCCTCTCCTCCACCTGGCTGGAGCAGAGCCCCTCCACTCCTCGTCACTGGATTGTCCATTTACTTCATCTAAAGAAAACAGGATTAGAATTTCTTTCCATAGAATTAGGAATAAGATAAGACATTCCACTCTGGTGAACTGCCCACTGGAGATGGAAGGAGCAACTTTCCTGGTAAAAAAAACATTTGGGATTGTTTTTCCCTACAACTCAGGTACGAATGCCCCTACGGTTGAAGACAGGTTTTCTATCCCACTTTCTCATGTCTGCTCTGTGATCCCTCAGATAAAAACACAGAGCAACCCACTGGGTCTATCCTCTACATCCTCTCTCTTGAGCAGAACACTTACTGTTAATAGCAGAAAAACTGGGCCATACAGATGGAGAGTAGGATCTATCTTCTTTTTGTTGCTGTAACTTCTGGAACAGTTTTTCCCATTTTTCAAGCAGTTTTTCCACAGCAAAGTCCATAGCGACTCAGTACTGCCAGAGCTGGCAAGCCACTCTGCCCACCATCACTGCTTCTTTGTCTCCCCAGCTACCCAGCCTTGTCTCATTGCCACCAATAAATTGGCACACAACAATGGTGCATGGTGCACTCCACACAAATTACCACCACCATGGGTCACATGCACTGGATTTCACCTGGATCTGTGGGTAACTGCACATTGTTTTGGTCATAATAAATCATCGCTAGCATGGCTAATTCCCTCAGGTACTAGACATGGTAGCCCACTTGCCTGGGTGACAGGTAACATGTCCCTTGCAGGGATACCTTTCCTTCACACTTGACAGGAGTCACTTCCAGACGCTGATGACTTGTGTCCTTTTCCTAACTGCCTTGTTAATGCCCCTTTCTGCAGAAAGCAACCCCAGCTGCTTCCCTACGCTAAAATTCCAGACTAATAGCCCTGTTATTGCAGCACCAGAGCAAGCAGGTAACAATGTGCTCATCTGGATGATGGCTGAAGTCTCTTCACATATCCCACAGCTCACTCAGGGACAGGTATTGAATTGCTCTCTTTTGTGTTTTTTCCTTCTCCTCTTGGGATAGCCCTGCTTCACCCATCTTTGCTATGAGCTGACTTCTGTGTCCATTTCTTCTTGTTTATACAAGTGACTGACACCTGTAAGGGTTGTTTCAGCTGCAATGCCTGCCACTGGAGTTGGAGCCTGTCACCTTCTTGTCAGATTTAAAAGACCTTCTCTTCCCTCTGAAAGTACTGAGTAGGACTTTCCCCTCATGAAGCCATATTGGCTCTGACTGATACCTGCATTGTCCTTTGGGTGTTTTTCAATAATTCCCAGAATACTCTTCTGCACGCTTACCAGTCACTGAAGTAAGACTGAGAAGCCTGTAGTTTCCAGGATCACCTTTGTAGTCCCTCCTCTTGGGAAAATGTTAGCCAGATTGCAATCAACTGGGACCTCTCCAGATTCCCAAGACCATTTAAAAATCATTGAAAGAGATCTTGCAATGAATGACATCAGCCAGCTCTTTTGGGTACTCTTGGCTGAATCCCATCAGGCCCCACAGACTTTTAGGGATCCAGTTAGGAGTTTTTCATTCTCATAGCCATGGTCCTCCAGGTCAGGGTGCTGGGACATGCTTAGCCCATTTTCAGTGTGACAAGAGAGGCAAAGAAAGTATTAAACATCTCAGCCATGTCTATGTCCCTGTTTGTGAAGTGATCATCCTCATCCTGCAATGGGCCAACGTTCCAGTCAGGTTTTTTATTATCTGAACTCATCATACCTATTGGGCACCAGAAAAAGACTGTCATGGTTTAATACCAGTCAGCAACCAAGTATCACACAGCCACTCATCTGCTCTCCCCTCTTGCCAGTGAGATGGGAATAAGATTGGAGGAAAAGGTAAAATCCATGGGTAGAGATAAAGACAGTTTAATAGTTGAAATAAAGTAAAATAAATAATAACAACAGTATAGAAAAGGGGAAAGAGGACTAAAACCCAAGAGAGAGAAGTGATGCACAATACAATTGCTCACCGCCTGCTGACTGATACCCAGACCATCCCCAAGCAGTGACTGGCTCCTCCCAGCCAACTTCTCCCAGTTTATACATTGGGCATGATGTTCAAGGGTATGGAACACACCTTTGGCCAGTTCAAGCCACCTGCCCTGGCCATGCTCCCTCATAGATTCTTGTGCAACTGGCTGCTGGCAGCACATGAGACACAGAAAAAGTTCTTGGTTTAGGGTAAGCACTACTTAGCAACAACTAGAAATCACTGTTATTCAAAGGATTCTCACACTAAATCCAGAACACAGCACAGCACCAATTAACTATCTCCCAGCCAAGGTCAGGACAAAGCCTTAGAGTTAACCTCAGCAAGCGTACCAAATCACCTTCAGATTTGTGTATAATCTTTAGTCTGGCTCCCTTTGGCCAAACAAGGAATTCTTTTAGCATCTAGATGCTTCTTGATCATAAGCCTTTCTGTCTAGCCACAACACTCAGATGCACATGGACCCCGGCTGGGTTTGTGGGCTAATTTTTTTTAATTGATAGGGAATCCCCAAGTAACCAATTAAGCTGGCTTTAAGACTTTGAAAAACCAGGGCAGCAAAGAGTGAACTTAATGGGAAGCAGATCTGGCCCGCTATTTTAAGTAATCTTTAGACAGGTGGGGGGGGATGGGAAGAGGGTGGATGGGGAGAAGAATTAAAGTTTTGTTTGAAGACTCTCCAGTGGCTGGGAATGCTACTTTGCCCTTAACATTAAGTATATCTGTCCCAGATTTCCAATCCATTTCAAAGGAATACCGGTATTAATTCTTTTACGGGGTGAATTCAGTGTCATATAGCGGTTTAAGTGTCAATGGTATATCATATTTGAGTTCACAACTGGCCACACCACAGGTGGACACGTTGAACACACAGCAATCAGGAAACCGCCTCCTAGCAGAGAATGACCACAAACACACTTCAACACCAGGGAAGCAACACTGCACTCAGGAAAATCATGAGTTTAACAACCTTTTACTTTCCCAGATGGCATACCAGTAACACTATCTCATTTATACAACCTCTTAAGTCTCTGGTTCCTCTTGGTGCGTTTCTTTTCCTTTAAATAAAAAACACCAATGGACTAATACACTTGCGTTAGTTGGGTTAAAAAAAATCTGAAGATTTATTTACACTTCATACCATTTTCTCCCTGTTCCCACCGGAAAGCCACAGCTGCAGGACAATGAGACATAAATCAGGGAAAAAAAAAAAAAAAAAGATAAACATGGTATCTGGCACTTCCTTGAGCTGCCAGAAGCATAAGGAAAAGCATAAATTTTATTCAGGGACAGACTACAGCAGGGGGCAGCCACCTGGTAGCTTATGCTTGGACTTCAGAAGAAGGGTTCTTGCTGGTATATGTCTTGTTAAGTAGGAAACAACTTCAACATTTAGCCTAACATATTCCTCTTCAAAGCTTCAGGGGTGAAGAAGTATACACAAGTCCCTGCAAAGCAAAATTCTATGCTAAAAGCTATGTTCATATAGTACTAAGCATGTACACTTAAAACAGGAAGCAGAGCTCCCATCTGCCATGTTCTATGTAAACAGTATTATTTAGATGCATGTAGCTCTTCAAAAAAAGGCTTATAGTAGTGTTCTGCTACCTCTGTTTCTCAGCATCATGGACACTGCAAACACCAGAAAAAAAGCTAAGGCTCTTAAAAACAATTACCATGTGCATGAAATCACAACAAGCTTATCAGTAAAGAGACTACAGTGAATCTGTAGGCAAAGACAGTCTACAGTGGTCTAGACAACTTCTGTTAGAAAAGCAGTGACCATCCCCAAGATCAAGGCAATCATCTGCCCTCTCCTCCTGAACTCTGGAATCTGACCAGTAGAAATCAAAGTACTTTCTCCATTACCACTACAGGTCTGTTTCAGCCTCCAAAGAATCAAGCACAAGCAAAGAGCACGAGGTCTTTTAGGCTTATACTGAGAAAACTCTACACTTTTTGCAAAGTATTGCTCAAATAACACCTCTTTCATGTGCTTTTATGCCTACCTTTCCATTTTTTTCATGCCAGCTTCTTTTCCTCTAAAAAGCATTAACACTTAACACCAATCTCAATGAAGTATATTCTTTACTAATGTTCACACAGAACAGCTGGGCTACAACCAAGTTGCCGAATACCTGTTACAACTCTGAATTCTGACTATTTGCTTACTGAGAGCTGCAACAGCTAGTTAGCAAATTTTTTTTCCCTACTCTGGAAAAAAATCTTGGCTTCACAGAGATGACTCTATGATTTTGCAGTGATTCACTCTAGTACACAATGAGATTCTAGCATTTCACATCCTCTTCACTGCTGCCACATATAACCTTAGGAAATAGAAACTTTCACAGCGTGCTCTTAAATACAGGCTAACATATATTCTCATCTTCTAACCAAGAACAAGAACAAGCTAGTTCCATTGAACTACACAGCATAGCAAGTCCTACGTAGACATTAGTCACTTGCCCTGTTGTACAGAACACTGCCACACCTCAGACATCGGGCACTGAATAAAACCCAGCCTACTACGTAGTCATTCATAAATTGTCTTCAGAAAAATCCGGGCAGCTGAAGAAGCTGCTGGATGCACGCAACACTAAAATCGTTCATTATAGACCGTGCAGTCAGAAATCAAGTCAATATTCCCACACGCGCATGCCAGGACTGCGATCCACTGTGTTTAAAAGCACGCTCCAGTTAAAACTGCTTCAGTCTGGTAGTACCATTCTCAAAAGCTCATCTAGGACAATTATTTACAACCACCAGTTTCCCAGAGGTGTTGTCAAGGAACCCTGCTACTGTGTTCTCCTAGACTGACAAGACAACAAAGAAAATCTTCAAGTTCAAGCGATCGTTTTAAGGGATTTCTGTCTGGGCCGTTCCAAGGACCCTTTATAAAACAAGGGCGAAATTATAAACGCATCTTACATCAACAACAGCTCTGACCGACTGCATTTCACAGAGAAACTGCCCAAGGAAGACCCCACGCACACGGGGCCCTCTCGGACACCCCGACAGCGAGGCCTCGGCCGCGGTACCGAGCCCGGGGTCGCCGCTGCCCGCACACCTGTCCCTCGCCCCCGAGCGCGGGTTCGCGCCTGCCCGCCCGCCGCCGGCAGGGACGCGCACCGGAGCGGCGGCGCGGCACGCTCGCACGGAGAGCGCAGGAGCTGGGGTTAAAGAAAAATTTTTAAAATTAATAAATAAAAATTTTAAAAAAAAAGCAAAGGAGGGGTCGCGGGATGCAGGAAGGGGCTGCCCGCGGCCCCGCTGCCGGGACAACTTTCCCCAACTCCAGCCGGCAACTCGCCCCAGCGGCGGCCGGGCCTGCCCCTACCCTATCCGGCCGCCCGCCCACCAGCCCCCACCGCGGAGCAGGTGGGCGACAGGAACGGCCAGTGCAGCGGAGCCCTCGCCCGCATCTTCCCCGCCGCCGCCGCGCCGGCGGGGACAGCCGCTCGCTGCCCGCACGCCCGGAGCCCCTCGGCAGTCGCCCTCCGTTTACCTCCTCGCCGCCGCCGCCGCTCTCCTCCGTGCCGTTTCCTACGCTCGCCATGTTCCCTCTCCGCTGCCCGCCGCGACAGATCTCTGCGGCCGCCGCGTCCCGTCCACTGCTCACAACCCAGCAGCGGTGCCGCCTCCCGCCCTTCCCGGCCACCCCC